>JAAAKG020101490.1:0-15868 GCA_010014905.2 Druon quercuslanigerum | reverse complement strand
GATTTCAAAGATAACGAAATTGTATTTCAAAAAATATTTTAAATATTTTGCAATGATAACAAAAAGATTTCAATAAGATTTCAATAATTTCCCAAAGATTTTAAAAATATTTTTAATGTTTCGAAAATATTTCAGAAATTTTTTTAAGGATTTTAATTATATCTCAAAGATTTCAAAGAGATTAAAAAAATTTCAAAAATATTATTAGATATTTTAACAATATTTTAAATATTTCGCGAAAACATGGCAAAAATTTCGATACTTTCACAAATATTATTAAATATTTTTAATTTTTTAAATATTTACCAAAGATTTTAGAAAGATTTCCAAAAGATTTTAATGATTTCCCCCGGATTTCACAAATCTTTCAGATAGGTTTCAAAAAGTACAAAAAGATTTCAAAGATAACGAAATCGTATTTCAAAAAAAATTGCAAATATTTTGCAATGATAACAGAAAGATTTCAAAAAGGTTTCAATAATTTCCCAAAGATTTTAAAAAGATTTTTAATGTTTCGAAAATATTTCAGAAATTTTTTTCAAAGATTTTAATTATTTTTCAAATATTTAAAAGATTTCGCAAATATTTCAAATAATTTTTAAATATTTCGGATAGATTTAAAATATTTTATGAAAAATCCAGATAGATTTCAAGAAAAGCACAAAGATTTGAATTATTTCCCAAAGATTTCACAAAGATTTCAAAAATTTCAGAAATATTATTAAATATTGCAAAAATATTTTAAATATTTCGTGAAGACAAAATACAAAATACAAAGATTGCAATACTTTCATAAATTTTATCAAATATTTTTTTGTAATTTTTCAAATATTTAACAAAGATTTCCAAAATATTTTAATGATTTTCCCGGAATTTCACAAATATTTCAGATAGGTTTCCAAAAGTACAAAAAGACTTCAAAGATAACAAAATCGTGTTTCTAAAGTATTTAAAATATTTTGCAAAAATATCAAAAAGATTTCACATAGATTTCAATAATTTCCCAAAGATTTCAAAAAGATTTCTAATGTTTCGAAAATACTTTACAAAAATTATAAAAAGGTTTATAATATTTTTCAAAGATTTCGGATAGATTTTAAATATTTTATAAAAAATCCAGATGACTTCAACGAATGCACGAAGATTTGAATTATTTCCCAAGATTTCACACAGAATTCGATAATTTCACCTATATTATTAGATATTTCAAAAATATTTCAAATATTTTGCAAAAATATGCAAAAGATTTCACAAAGATATCAACTATTTCAGAAATATTTTTTAAAGATTTTAATGATTTTCTAAAGATATAAAGGATTTAAAATATTTCTCAAAGATTTCGGATAGATTAAAAATATTTTGTAAACATTTTCGTTTGATTCTCAAGGATGCACCAACAAATTTTCAAAAGATTTCACTGATATTCCCCGGATTTTACAAATATTTCAAAAAGTTTTCCTAAAGAGCACAAAGATTTTAAAGATAACGAAATTACACTTCCAAAAATATTTCAAATGTTTTGCAAAGATATCAGAAAGATTTCATAAAGGTTTCAATAATTTCCCAAAAATTTCAAAAAGATTTTTTAAATTTCAAAAATATTTCAGACATTTTTTTCAAATCTTTAATGATTTCTCAAAAATTTAAAAGATTTTCAAAATATTCCAAAAATATTTCATATATTATGCGAAGATGTCACAAAGATTTTAATACTTTCATAAATATTATCAAATACATTTCGAATTTTTCAAATAATTAGCAAAGATATAGATAAGTTTCCAAAAGTACAAAAAGATTTTAAATATTACCAAATGGTATTTAAAAAATATGAATAATATTTTGCAAAAATATTCGAAAGATTTCACAAAGATTTTAAATCTTTCAGAAATAATTTTCAAAAATTTTAATGTTTTTCGAAAGGTTTAAAAGATTTAAAATATTTTGTCAAGATTTCGGATGTATTTAAAATATTTTATAAAAAATTCTTTTAGATTCCCAAGAATGCACAAAATTCTGATTATTTCTTAAAGATTTAAAAAAAATTTCCATAACTTCATATTTAATGATGTCCCAAAAATTTTAAAAATTTTGAATACATCAAAAGATTTTGGATAGATTAAAAAATCGTCACAAAGACTTCACAAAGATTTTAATTACTTTCTAAGTATTTAAAAGATTTTCAGTATTTCAGAAATATTTCGGGTGGATTTAAAAGATTTCAATTAATTGCACAAAGACTTTAATGATTTCCCAAGGATTTCACAAAGATTTCAATAATTTCAAAAATATTACTAAATATTTAAAACATATTACAGAAGGATTGCAAAGATTTTACAAAGATTTAAAATATTTCGCAAATATTTCTGATAGATTTAAAGGACTTAAAAAGTACTTCAAATATTTCACGAAGATTTCAGGTAGATCCGAATATTTTTTCCATCCATGAAATATGTAGATAAAGGATTCCATTTTCTAAAGAAACTGTATTAAATTTTTAAA
The DNA here is from genome assembly GCA_010014905.2 of Druon quercuslanigerum. Classification (NCBI taxonomy): domain Eukaryota; kingdom Metazoa; phylum Arthropoda; class Insecta; order Hymenoptera; family Cynipidae; genus Druon; species Druon quercuslanigerum. The sequence goes on along the minus strand of JAAAKG020101490.1, from coordinate 13,369 downwards.
AAAGTCAAAAATAAATTTTTTCATCTGAAGAAGATTTGCAAATTTATATCCACAACAACAAAAGAATTTTGTGCCAAAAAAAAAATGTTGTACTATATTGTTGAATTTTCAGTATTATATATGAATTTTTAAACAAATCGTTGAATTTCGGGACAGTGAGGGCACGAGAGTTATAAAACTTTGAGCAGGCAGGAACAGCAACGAAACCACGTGATCATCGTGGTTTCATTGCTGTTCCTGTCTGCTCAAAGTTTTCTAACTCGTGCACCCTCACTGTATCGAGATTCAATTATTTGAACAGGAAGAAAATAGTGCATTTTTTACTAAATATTTGACTTTTTATTAAGAAAAAGATAAATTTTCTACCAAGAAGAGTAATTTTCCACAAAAAATTTTTTTTATTGAAAATAATTAAATTTGACGTGAAAATTCGAATTTTTAACAGGATATTTGAATTTTTTACCCAATGGTTGAATTTTGAATATTCAAAGATAAATTCTCAACAACAACAAAAGAATTTCGTGCCAAAAAGATTAATTTTCTACTATAATGTTAAATTTTTAATATTTTATATGCATTTTTAAACAAATCGTTTAATCTCGGGATAGTGAGGGTACGCGAGTTAGAAAAATTTGAGCAGGCAGGGACAGCAACGAAACCACGATGATCACGTGGTTTCGTTGCTGTTTCGTCCTGTTCAAATTTTGCTTGCCTTGATAAGGGTGCAGTATGCACTGCCGCAACGTCTGTGATTATTTTTTACAAAGGTTTTTTTTATTGTGATTTGATATTAATAAAAATAAAAAAGATGAATGAAATAAAAGAGAGAAGGAAGGGTATTTGTTTGGTCACCTTCTCATTTGACTTTCCACTTTTTTATTTATGTCCAAAAAAGAAATTCTTTTCTTTTCTTTTTTTCTGAAAATTTTTTTAACTTTTTTTAAATTTAAAAATTGCTGATCTAAGACTAGAGTTTATATAAAGTAACTAAACGATTTACATAAAATAAATTAACTTTTTTAGATAATTTAAGAAGTCAGATACTTTAAGTCTAATAGTCGCGGTTCATGTAAAAAATTCGATTTCAAATTCCCGGTTTTTTCCGGGTATATTAATTCACGAAGTTGATTCTAATCATCCTTTAACACAACCAATTTTTGACTAAAAGATATTTATTTTCAACAAAACATAAAATATCTCAACTTTTAGTTAAAAAAAAATAATTTTCCACAAAGAAAAAACGGATTTTCAAGAAAATAGTGCAATTTCCAACCTAACCGATGAATTTTTAACTTAAAGAATGAATCCTCAACTGCTATAGTTAGATTTTAAGCAAAAAAGATAATTTTCTAACTAAAATAGTTTAATTTTTAACAAAAAAGGATTAATTTTGACTAAAAAAGATAAATTGTCAACTAAAATATAAATAATTAAATTTAAAGTTAAAAGCAATAATCTTTAATGAAACATAATAATTATCAACTAAAGCTACGGAATATTTAATTCGAATAAGTTAAACTTTGAGATCAAAAATTACTTTCCTAAAAAAACTAACTTTCCACACAAAAAAATAACTTGAAACAATGTTTTAATATTCATACAAAGTGACGAAATACAAACTAAAATTTTAAATCTTTAACTGAAATAATTTACTTTAAACCGAAAAGGTGAATTTTCAACTAAAATTTTGAATCCGTAGCTAGAATAATTTAATTTTTAACCATCCAGATAAATTTTTAACCAAGAAGTTTAATTTCCAAAAAAAATAATTTTTTACTAAAAAAGATTAATTTCAAAGAAAAATTGAATAATTAAACTTCTATTTAGAAAATTAATGTTCAAGAAAAGAAATGTACTTTTACCTAAAATTCTGGCATGTTCAACTGAAATAGTAGTTGCAATATTTTATTTTTATAAAACAAAATAATTTTCAACCGAAAAAGAAACAAATTTTCAATAAAATATATAATTTTCAGCAAAAAATTCTTTTTCATCCAAAGAAACACAATTTTTGTATCAAATAGCTGATATTTCAAACATAAAAATTAATTTTTAATTTAATTGATGAATCGTCAACGAAAAAAAGTAATTTTCCAAAAAAAGAGTTTAAATTTAGCAAAGTAATCTCACTTCTGACCTAAAAGATGAATTTTCAACAAAAATGACAAATACTTAACTGAAATACTTGATTTTTTACAGAAAAGAAGAATTTTTAAAGATGAAGAATAACTTGCAATGAAAAAGATAATTTTCTCCAAAAAAATCGAGTTTTACCAAAACATGTGGATTCTGAACGAAACAGTTGTATTTAAATTTTCAATTAACAAAGATTAAATTTGATGCACAGTTTTGAATTTTGAACAAGAAAACATTAATTTACAATTAAAAATGGACATTTAAATTTTCAGTTAAAGAAATTAATTTCTAATTAAACAGAAGTAAATTCTTGGGTTTTTAAATTAAATTTCCGGTCATTTCCTGATCTTTCCCGGTTCTCCTGTTAAGTCGCCCCCTGCGTATGATTAATAAAAAATTAAATTGAAGAACTGTGCCAGTATGAGAAGGTGGTGCTTTCCATTTAAAAGTTTATTTTTCAAATTATTAGGTTTTATTCTAAAAGCCAAGAAAGTTGTTATATTTAGCTTTAATTTTATTAATTATTTACTTTAATTATCATTAGGATATGAGTAATTTTGCTGTGCAAATTATATTTCCGGAAAGTATATTTATTGCGTTGTGGAGAGAAACAAGGAGTTAAAAATTAGTATAATTAAATTATTAGAATAATTCTGTAACTAACAAAAAAATTTATAAAAATTTCAAAATTGTTTGAAATAATTAAAAAGATATTTTTAATTCATTTAACAAACGACATGCTTATTACTGTTCTAAATTATAAGAAATAAGTCACTTTTGATTATGGATTACCTTTTCAATTTATTTCATTTTTTTTTTATTATTATCGAATCATAATAAAAAAAGCAATTGTAGAAAATAATCACCAACGTTTTGGTACTCATAAGTCACCCTTATCAAGGAAAATTAAAAAAAAATAAAAAATGAAAAATGTCCGAGTAGGCAGGAACAGCAACAAACTTACTAGAATCAAGTCTTGATTTTCAGGTATCAGGGAGAGAGCATCGTGGATTCGTTGCTGTCCCTGCCTGATCAAATTTTTTTTTGCCTGGATAAGGGTGCTGTATGAGTGCCGAAAAGTTTGTGATTATTTTAAACAAATGTTTTTTTAACGTGATTTGATAATAATAGAAGAAGACAAAAGAAACAAAAATCAGGAATTTTGCACGTTATCTGCATATTAAGTTCTCCTTTAATAACAGAACGGGTTATATAGTTCTTAGTTTGCCTATATTCGAGATTTGGAATAATATGATTTTCACCTATAGGAGTGCATCTGAGTGTTCGAAAATGACCGAAATGCATTACACCAGCCACCTGAATCGTCATGCCCTTAAATGTGAAATATACTATTCGGACCTCTATTTGGGGTACTTTTGGATGGAGGAGTTCATGGTTATACCAATTTGGCTCGGAAGATCCTTCTCTGTGAAATCCCGGCGGAGAATTTATTACTGTAACAAACATTAATGTAATCTTAAATTAAAGAAATTAAAATTAAATTAAAATCAAATTTAAAATCCTCTTTAACGACAAAATTTGCAACCACCAGAAAATGTTTATATTTCAATTTTAAAAAAGATAAAAAAATTTCTCAAAAAAAGAAAAGAAATAAATAAATATAAAATGAACTAAAAAAGGAGAAACAAAAATGAGGAATCGATCCAACGTAAGCTCTTCATTCTATTTCTTATTCTTTTTATCTTTTTTATTTTTATTATTACCAAATCACCAAATAATTTTTTTTAATAATCAACATTTTGATACTCATACTCTTGTCTAATAAGAGCGCTGTATAAGTGCCAATGATTATTTTTTTCAAATGTTTTTTTGTTGTTGTTTGATAATTATGAAAATAGAAAAAGGCAAAAAAAATAAAAAAGAGAATGAAGGGGATTTGGTTGGTTGTCTTCTCATTTCTGTTTTATCTTTTTTATCATAATAAAAAAATTGTGTTTCAACCGAAAAATTTTATTTCTTTTCTTTTTTAAGAAAAACATTTATCCTCTTTTAAATTACAAAAGGAGCATTTTATGTTGGTTGTCCAAACTTGATCGTAGGATTCTTAGTTTTATTTTTAGGATTTGTGCAGATTGAAATTTAATATGTATTACAGTCCATCTCCAAATTAAACACTAAAAATTTCTAAATTTCTGCAAAAAAAGTGAAACAATTAAAATTTTTTATTTAGAGCCTAAAATTTAAAAAGGTTTTTCTTTAGAATCACTAATTTTAAACTAAAGTCCTTTTTATGCATTGAATAATCTGAAAAGTTAAAGTGAAAAAATCAAATAAGTTTTACAAAAAAATATGTAAGATTGAAACTTTAGAGATTGTACGATATCAAATGTAGAATCATATGAAATTAAAATATCAAATATTGATGGGAAAAGGTACAATGAATAATCGCTACGTTTTCTCATTGAAGTCTACAAAACTGTAAAATTTGTTAAAAATCGAATGCATTTCAAGATTTCAGGATTTAGAACAAGAATTTTTTAAAAGCCCGCAACTCACGGTTTGACAAACGCTAGCGTAAAAATAAAAACTGGTAGCCTTTTCCCGCCAACACTTCCACAATGCAATTCAAATGTCCTTATGATATAATCTTAGAATTTTTTCAGCTATTTTTGGGAACCAATAAAAATTTTTTGGCTCTTTTATTTTTCTTTGAGAACTGCCATAATTATGACTTGAAATGAAGCTCAAAAGGTACATAGAAGATTTTCGGGATTTTTAAAACACGCAAAAATTCTTTCAACAAATCAACTCTCGCACTAAAAACCCCTCTCATAGATAAAGTTTGTGAGCAAGAACGAGATTAAAAAATATATCATGGATCTAAACTATTCTTTATCTTAACAAAAATATCCAAATTAATTGTCCAAAAAGAAAATATAACAAAACTCCTAACCCTGTCTAAAAATATAGATATTGCAATGAAAATGTAAAGCAGGAGTTAACGATTTTTAAAGACCTCACATGAACAGCCACAAAAAAATCAAATCAGTCTGCTTGGCAAGCCTCTAAATATTTACAACCCCATTGTATTGATCATAAAAACCAAAAAAACAATACCTGGCAAATTTAAACAACCCCATAAAGGCTGCCTTTAACCAAAACAGACACAAAAATTAAAAAATTAACACTATCAAAACCATGACAAAAGTCTATTTCGTATTCTCATCTCTGCAGCCACATTCAAGAACCATTTGAAAAATCCACATAACATTTAATGTATCCTGTCCCCGTTGCCTTCATTTAAAGCAGCCAAAAAATTTTTTATTATAAATAATTACCCCAGACAACTTGCCATGGTACTAGCTAATAAATTTACCTCCACAGTAATATTAAAACATCCAAAAAACGTGTTAGTGGGATACGAACTAGATTTTCGTACAGCTATCTGAGATGATTGCTCAAAATGATTTTTTTTACTGCTTTAGTTGAAGGCCGCTAAGGCATAGTTTGTTAAATACACAAGGAGTTATTTTTTGGGATGTTAAATATTGCCTTGGAGATGGGGACATAAACAAGACTTTGAGGAAGGTTTTCGAGGTACTTATTTTCAATTTAATATTTGTTCGGCTGTTTTAGTGAAAGTCAGCTGCAGTGTTGTTCGGATAGGCATAATAACTTGTGTTTTCGGAAGGTGACTGTACTGCTTTTTTTTAAATAAACATGTTTTTCGCTGTTTTAGTTGAAGGCAACTTGTGCGGTGTTTGTTAAATGTAATATTTTCCGGGGCTTTTAAATATTACTTTTTTTCGTTTTTGGATTAGTTAAATATTGATTTGAAGATGATGATATGAACTGGAGTCTTGGTGGAACATTTGTATTTCGAAATTGCTAGATCTGTTTTACATCAATTTAGCTAAGACAGATTTGGTTAAATTTGAAAAAGATTGTTTGTTGAGGTTGCTAATTATTGCTTCAGGGAAGATAAACTAAACTTAAGTCTTGGAAAGCTCTCTGGGGTAACTTTCTTTTAAACTTTGATTTTTTTGGCTATTTCCGTTGCAGACACCTTTGATCAAGTTTTCCAGATGTACTAGGGTAGATGTTTAGGGTGGTTTATTATTACTATAAAGATGAGGATATAAACAATAGTCTTAGATAACTCTTTATATTCTGCATTTTTGGTAGTTGTCTTATTTGAAGGTAGTTGAGACAGGGTTTTGTTAGATGTACCAGAAGTAGTTTTTGGGATTGTTAAGTATTACTGCAGAGATGATTTTATAAACTTGAGTCTTGGGCAGGTTCCTACCGTGTTTATTTTTGATTTTAAATATTGAGCGGCGCTTTTGCATTTTTGTTAGCTGTTTTAGTCAAAGGCAGCTTGCAATAAGTTCGTTAAACGTACTATAAGAACTTTTTAGCATTGTTGAATATGACTGTGGAGATGGAAATATATACTAGAGTCTTTAGATGGTCCTTTTGGTGTCCATAAATTAATTCGAACTTTCTCGTCTCTTTTAGTTCAAGAAATCTGAGACGAAGTTTGTTTAATCTACAAGCAGTCATATTTTGCTGTTGTTAAATATTATTGTGGGAACGAGAATATGAATTACATTCTCAGGATGTTAATTGGGATGTTTAGTTTCAATTTAAACTGTTTTATGTCATTTTAGTTTGAGGAAACTGATAGAAAGTTTGCCAAATAAACTAGGGGTGTTTCTAACTTGTTTCTGGAAGATTTCTGTAGGAAAAGGATAATACCTGAAGTCTTCAAAAGTCATCTGAAGTTGTTATTTTTAATAAAAAATTTTTCGTTTTTTTCAGTTGAGGTTAGATTGCACAAGGTTCGTTAACGGCATTAGTAACTGTTTTTTGGTTTGTTAAATGTAACTGCGCAGATGCAGATATAAAGTACAGATTCCGAAAGGTGTCTGGAATGATCATTTTTCATTCGAATTTTTTTATTTAGTTTACTTAAAGCCAGGAAAAGATTGGTTAAATGTACCAGAAGTGGTTTTTGAAATTGTTAAATATTACTGTAGATATGATTTTATAAACTATAGTCTTGGGGAGGTTCCTATTGTGTTTATTTTTTGTTTTAAATATTTAGCGGTTCTTCTGAATTTGTGTTCGCTGTTCTTGTCAAAGGCAACTTGCAACGGATTCTTTAAACGTAAGAGAATCTTTTTACGATTGTTGAATAAATGTAGAGATGGAAATGTAAACTAGAGTGTTGAGATAGTCCTTTTTGTGTTCATTAATTAATTTAAACTTTCTCGTCTCTTTTAGTTAAAGAAATCTGAGACGAAGTTTGTTTAATCTACCAGCAGTCATTTTCAGCTGTCATTAAATATTATTGTAGGAATAAGAATATAAATTAGATTCTCAGGATGTTAAATAAGGTGCTTAATTTTAATTTCAAATGTTCTAGGTCATTTTAGTTTGAGGAAGCTGATAGAAAATCTGCTAAATAAACTAGGGGTGTTTTTTGTTTTGTTTGTGAAAGATTACTGTGGAAAAAGGATAATACCTGAAGTTTTCAAATGTTATCTGAGGATGTTATTAAAAAAAAATTGTTTGATTTGTTTTAGTTGAGTGTAGATTTTACAAGGTTCGTTAACTGTATTAGTAATTGTCTTTTGGTTTGTTAAATGTAACTGGGCAGGTGCAGGTATAAACTAGAGATTCCGGAAGGTGTCTGGAAAGATCAATTTTCATTCGAAATTTTTTGTTTATTGTACCTAAAGGCAGGATAAGGTTGATTAAATGTACCTGATGGTTTTTGGGATTGTTAAATATTACTGTAGAGATGATTTAATAAACTACAGTCTTAGGGAGGTTCCTATTGTGTTTATTTTTTGTTTTTAAATATTTAGCGGTACTTCTGAGTTTGTTTTGGCTGTTCTTATCGAAGGCAGCTTGCAACGGATTCGTTAAACGTACTAGAGAATCTTTTTAGCATTGTTAAATATGACTGTGGAGATGGAAATATAAACTAGAGTCTTTAGATGGTCCTTTTCGTGTTCATTCATTAATTTGAACTTTAGCGTTGTTTTTTAGTTGAAGAAATCTGAGACAAAGTTTGTTTAATCTACCAGCAGTCATGTTCAGCAGTCATGTTCAGCTGTCGTTAAATATTATTGTAGGAATAAGAATATAAATTAGATTCTCAGGATGTTAAATGAGGTTTTAAATGTTAATTTCAAATGTTTTAGGTTATTTTAGTTTGAGGAAACTGATACAAAGTTTGTCAAATAAACTAGGGTGTTTTTTATTTGTTTGTGGAAGATTTCTGTGGAAAAAGGATAATACCTAAAGTCTTCAAAAGTTATCTGGGGTTGATATTTTTAATAAAAATTGTTTTGTTTGTTGAAAGTAGATTGCACAAGGTTCGTTAACTTTATTAGTAATAGTTTTTTGGTTTGTTAAATGTAACTGGGCAGATGCAGATATAAACTAGAGATTCCGGAAAATGTGTGGAATGATCATTTCTCATTCGTAACTTTTTGTTTATTTGACTTGAAGCTAGGTTTATTTTACTTGAAGCTAGGGTTATTTTACTTTAGGCTCTATTGGTGTGGATGTGTAAGTTGATTATTTTAAATTTATTATTTTGTTCTGTATAGCATAAAGTACCTAATGCACAGTTGGGCTAGTTTACAGTTTCTTCTAGAATGGATGTCCATCACGGATAATTTAAGCACTCTTACGACGAAATTGAATAAGAACTGTCATTGTAAGGACCAGTTTCCTAATCAGGTTCTTTATTTCTGCTTGATGGATTTTGTGAGCAGTGGATGCGAAAGTTGACAAATATTTACCGCTATACTTAATAATGACAGTCCGATTACTCAACCTTATGATAACAACTGATACTGATACAGGATATGAAATATTTTTAAATCTGGAAGAAATTGTCGAAAAAAAATTGTGTAAGGCTGTGCAATAAGTTTTTTTTTACTGATAAGATATCATGACCGCAGATTCCCTAACAGCACTGTTAACTTTATGATTAACAAACAACTCGTTAATGATATTTTTTTAAATTTCCGGTACTATAAAACGAGAGCACCTGTTCATTTGTGTACAAATTCTTTCTCTTTGAAAACCGCACAACTCGATAGATTAATATAGATATTTGTTAATTAAGTTAATTAAAAAAATTATTTACTTCTACTGGGTGACCAAATATGATGCTTAGATTTTATTTCCTAGTAAAATATTACCCAATCCATAAAAAAAACTTTATGTATTTATTCAAAAATACCTGAAATGAATATTTGTATGCAAAAATTGCTTTTGAAATAAAAAAATTATTTATTAACTTTAATTAATTCAACTGAAAAACTTTTTTTGTCCATAAATTGTTTAAATTTATTGCGATTTAAGTGAAAAATCGCTGCTAGTCCCCACGTAACCAATTTCATTCATTTATTTGTTTATAAAAAATTTAATCAATTTTTCAATATTTGCATTGCTATTGGAAATTTTTTGGATAGCTGCTTTTAGTTTCTAGGTATTTTTGATTGAATAAAAGCATTTTTCGAAAACCGGTATACTTCAAAATTCAACATTTCATTTTTTATTTTTTTATTAAATAAATAAGAAAATAAAAAAAAATTTTAATCGGATACAACAGTTTGATGAAAAATTTTACTAGCTTTCATTTTTTAAAAAGTTAAAATTGGATTTGCTCTACTGTGCGTTTGTTTGAAAATTCTGAATTTATTCATCAAAAATAACGTTTAAAAATTAAAAATTAAATCTTCTAGACCTGAATATGTGATATACGAAAAAAGTCTTAAAAAGAAAATTGTTTACCCCAAAACGATCTATACAGTTTTTGAAATTTATATTTCATAACATGCAAAAGTTTGTTTTTTTTTCGTTAAAAATGTGAATAAAATAAAAAATTCTGTTTATTAAATAATTTATGGGAGATACGAACAAATGAAAAAAAAATATTACTAAAAATTTATTTAATACTATTTTTAGTTAAGGTCCATAATTTTTTGTTTTAATTATGTTAACACTTTTTTTTAAAGTCCAATTTCTAAACAAACATACTTAAAACAAAATTTTTAAATAAGTAATTTTTTTAAGAATACCTATGCAATTATGATTAATCTTTTTTGATACGACTCACGCATAAATTCTGATAAATTTCAATAAACTTTCAAAAATTTTTATTAAATAACATCTCTATAATTATAATTTTTAAATAAAGTTAATAATTTTTTTATTTAATTTGTTTTATAACTGGAGAAGCAATATTTATATTGTTTAAATTGTTGTTAAGTTTCAGGTGAGAAGATTTTGTATTTTTAATATTTTTTTTAAGTTCGAAGGGAGGAAATTTAGATTTTTAATTTATTGTGAATTTGAAAAGGCCTTTTTTCATTTTTTTATTTCTGTTGATGAGAACCCTTGGTTTTTGAGAAATGTTTGTTATTGCTTTTTTTCAAAATTGGACAGAGAAATTTTTTACTTTAGCATTTTTATTAAGGGAAACGAAAGAACTTTTTATTCTCAAACTTTTTTTTTTAATTGGAAAAGGACATTCTTTCGTTTTAAGCAATTTTATACTTTTGGAAGGAACAAATTTTTATCTAAATTGGAAAAGGGTCACTTTTATTTTAAAGATTTTAATTGAGTTGGAAGAAACACAATTTTTTATTTTTAACTTTTAATAAATTAAAATAAATACATTGTTGCTTTTTAAGATTTGTATTGAATTGGAAAAGGCAGGCTTATTTTCTTTTTTCTAATAAATTAATTAATCTTCAAGAAAAGGAAAGAATTTTGTATGCAAAACTGATGAATTTTGAACCTAACAATATTAATTTTTAAGAAGAAAGTTCATTTTTAAGTGAATAGTTATATTTTTAGCTAAGCAATTATTTTTTGTCTCAAAAATAAATTTTCAAAAAAGTGCTTAAAAAATGTATCTAAAAGCTGCATTTTAAATCAAGAAATTATTTTTTCATCAAAAATCCTTTTTTCTAAGACATATATTTATAACAAAAAGTTTAATTTTCAACTGAGATGATTAATTTTTTGCCAAAAAATAGAATTTATTAAACTAAAATATTTAACTGATAAGGTCTGGCGTTATCCAAAACAACGACTTTTAACAATATTTTTTATTTCTAAGTTATTTAACCCTTTTTTAAGAAAAAAATAATAGACTTTTTATTTAATTTTAAATAAAAAACGAATCTTCAGCAAAACAATCAAATTTTCTACGTAATTTTTAAATTTTGTGGACAAGAAGTCAAATTTTCTACACAAAAAAAAACATTTAAATTTTCAGTTTAAAAAAAGAAATTTTTATCTCCATTAAGGAGGGTTCCAAGATTTCTAAATAAATTTTTTGTTCAAATAAAATTAGATGTGAATAAATAAAAGAATTATAAAAGATAGAAGAAAATTAAATAATAATATACACATTGTTTCTTATATTATTGGTAAATTATTGACTATGGAGTAAATAATTCTAATATTTAATCTGATTAAAAAATTATAAAGATTCATGAATTTAAAGAAAAATGAATTATAAGAAGATTAACATTTGACATTTATAGGAAATTAAAAGTAATCAGTTTAAGTAAAATAGAAATTTTGGTTTTATAATAAGTTGAAATTGATAATCAGATAAAACAAATTTTATTTATTCTTTTTAAATCTTTTTCTTTGATAAAGTTCAAAAAATCAAATTTAAAATGATTTTTTAAATTAAAGAATCCAAGATTGTGTTATATATTGAACTGTAATTATTTAAATCTAAGATTATATTTAAACAATTATTACCATTTTTTTAATGAAAAACATTTCAGCAATTAGTCTTTTAAATTCGTTAGTTTCATAGTGCAAAACAATGACATTTTTCCAATCAATTAGTTACCCAGTTTCGACCTGACGTTTAGAAATAACTTTATGGTTCTTTGGATTTTGTCTGAAATTATCATGATGTTCCTTTATTCTTGTAGAGAGTAATCAACCAGTTTGACCGACGTAACATTTATCACAGTTCAAACATTGAATTTTATATACATCAGTAAGTAAGTTGTTTAGAATCAATTCCAAAAATGGTTGTTATATTAAAATCATTGAGAATTCTTTTAATTTCAGAAGATAATTTTTCATGAAAAGGTATAGAAACTAAAGGTTTGAAATCAAATTTTCTGAAGAAATTTAAATTTGTTTCTTCAGAAAGAAAATCGTTTATTGTTTTATTTTTGTTATTAATATGTGTTTCAATAAATTCAATGGGATAATTGTCTAAATAAAGAGTTTTTTTAAATAAATTCAATGTTTGACTTGTGAAATGATTCATGTGATAATTTAAGAGATGTGTCAACAAGATTTTTTACTATGGAAATTTTATGTTGTATTGGATGGTTAGAAATAGTATATTATGCATCAAGAGGATGCCATTTACATTTTTTTGACTAGAATGATGTTTTCAGCACGAGTGATAGGCGAGGGCGCAGTAGACGCCCGATCCGAGAACGAGTGTTGAAAACATCATTCGTGTCCAAAAAATGTGGTATCCTTGTGTTACATACGATAGTTTTTATTCCCAATGCACGATTTAAGCGTTTCTCGAAAAAAAAATATTATTAATAATAGATAGTAAAATAACGGTGACTTGATTATTAATTGGCACTGACTTACTGACTGACGGGTACACTTTTTGGCGCGCTCAAGTACTTTTGTGAGGTTAAATTGAAGATCGCCAGAGAGAGAGAGAGAGAGAGAGAGAGCAAATAATGCACACAAAAAAAGCAATGCTTTGCTCTTGCGCGCGCGTTGTGCTGCTCATGCCTGCGAACCAACCGCATTATACGCATTTTTTTCTCTCTGTCTGACTTATTGAGGAATAGAATACTACCTGTACTGAAAATATCGGCCTCTCAGTTTTCATGACAGGATAGGTAAAACAACCTCGATTTGCATTGTTTTTCCTTTTTTACCCTTCTTTTTTGCTTTAGGGAAAAAAAGACTCCAGTGACCCCAAAAACGCCACATTCTCCCTGTAGACAGGGCAAACAAAATGCGAAAATCATGCATGTGGAATAAAAACAAATTTAAACATCTCCCAGAATAAGTATCTTTACGATACCAATCTGTAATAATACTACCTGAGCCAATCCTTATAAGATTAAAATTTAAAAAAGGAATAGAATTATTTGTTCAATCTCATGTGTGAATTTAAGTCTAGGGTGATAAGAATTGAATTGGTTTAAAACATAAAGTAGTTTATCTTTCGGTA
>JAAAKG020101479.1:0-15868 GCA_010014905.2 Druon quercuslanigerum | reverse complement strand
CAGCGGAGATAGAGACATTTTTTTCACAATCTTAAGATTTATCAATATTTTAACAATATTGATATAGACCAGTAGACCAAAAAAATTAACATCTAATATTATTAATAAATATTCCCTAATCAACAACCCTAACATCAAAAATAATATTAAATAGTTACTTTTTTTAAAATTGCACTTGTTTGTTTTCTTGTGTTATAAAAACTTAAATATTTAATAGTTATTATTTAGAAACAAAAAACAGGTCTTAAATATTGATATTTCTTCTAAAAGATTGAAACCTTTTTCTGACTTTTAATATAGCTATAGGGACAGGAGTTGAGTATCATTTTCAAGTCCTCCACATGACAGAAATTCTAACATATTCGTCTCATGCTTTGTTCGTCAATGAGGGCTCAGAAAAATCCTGAAAAGGTGCTTAAGCGGTGCAATTAGAGAGCTCAAAGGCACTTCAGCTTTACTTCTTTTACGTGTGCGAAATAGGTTTTCAGTAGCAGTATGTACTTAAGAAGATACATTTCAAGAAAAATGCAATTTTATTTGTTATTATATATTTCTAATCATAATCTTTTATTTCAACTACAGATTTCAGAGTTCAAAATTCTATTAAAATAGGGGAATAAGAGGGAAATAAAGGAGTTGGAATTTAAACCCATTCATGTAAAAACAGTTTAATTTCTTGGCCAAAATACGATTTTTTTACTGACAGTTAAAATGCGAACCCGATGTGTTAAAATTTCAACAAAAAAATTAATTTTCGAACAAGAAATATGACTTCTCTAGAACAAATATATTTCAATCTAAAAAGGCGAAAGTCCAACAAAACAGTGGAATTTTCGACCAAAAAAGATTACTTTTTAACCAAAAAGGGGAGTTTTCAAAAGGTTACCAAAATTATTCAAAATATTTAAATTATTCATCATTCAAAATAAATAATTAAATTTTTAACCAAATATTGCATTTCCAAACGGCAAAGATTAGTCTTTAAACAAATAGTTGAAATTTCATCTTTTCAAACAAAAATGGAATAGTTACATTTTCAGTTAAAAAATTAATTTTCAAAGAAAACAGAAAATAGTTTTCAAGACAAAATATTTGAATTTTTATTTAAAGATAGTTGAGTTTAACAAAAGAAAAGATTAATTTTCTATCAAAAGAGATGAATTTTGAACAGAATAGTTAAATTTTCAACAAAATAATTAAATTTTTAACAAAATAGTTCAATTTTAACCACATATTGCACATTTAACCTACAAAGATCGATTTTAAAATAAATTTGAAAATTTTTATTTAAAAAAACCATGTTGAAATATAACAATGGAATACTTTAAATTTCAAATGAAAAAATTAATTTCGAAAAAAAACAAAGTTTTAAACTAACATATGCATTTTCAACTAAAGTTTGATGTTTTAAGCCAATAAAATGAATTTTTAACAAAAAACTTCAAAATTCAAAAATAATCAGTTGAATTTTCTATTATGTAATTTAATTTTTACAAAATTGTTGATTTTTCAAGGGAAACTTATTATTTTCAATCAAGCAGTTGCACTTTTAACCAAAGTTTTGAATAGAGTTTAACTTTTAATCCAAGAGATCAATCTTCAACCCCAAAATAATCTTTTAATTAACCAACTTAACCAATCAATTTTATCCAAGTTTTTGATTTTTCAACTAAAAAAGATGAATTTTTTACCAAACATGTAATAGTTTATGTATCAAATAAAAAAGATTTTTATTTTATATAAAAAACAGTTGAATTCTACCAACTATGGTTGCAAATTTTATTTGCAACCATAAAAACAACAAATTTTCAACCATTAAACAACGAAGATTCAACTATAATGATAAATGTTTAACAAAAAATTAATTTTTAATAAAGTAGTTCTACTTTCAAGCAAGTAGGTCAATTTAAAACGAGTAATTCGAGCTTTTAACTATAAAGATTATTTTTATACCAATAAAGAATAATTTTTAACAAAATACATCCATTTTCAACTAAAAATTATTAATTTTAAACCAAAAATAAAATATTTAAATTTACAGTTAAAACAATAAGTTTTAACCAAAGCAGCGAATCTTCAGCAAAATATTTAAATTTTCAACAAAATAGTACAACTTTCAACCAAATAGTTGAATTTTCAAATTACTATGATGAATTGTCGACAGAAAATGCAGTAGTTTATTAATTAATCTTTTTGCTTAAAAGTTCGAATTTCTCGATTCAAATTGACCTACTTTCTTAAAAGTGGAACTACTTTATTAAACATTAATTTTTTTTTAAAGATTTATCATTATAGTTGAAAATTCGTTGTTTAAAGGTTGAAAATTTGTTGTTTTTTTTTGTTGGAAATTCGTTGTTTTTATGGTAGGAAATTAATTTTGTCAACTAAAAATGTTTACATTCCAATTGAAGATTCATATTTTTAGCTAAAAGTTGATATTTTTGGTTGAAAGATTAACTATTTTGTTGAAAATTTGACATTTTTGGTAGGATTCAACTGTTTTTTTTATAAAAAAATTTTTTTTTAATTTGAAATATAAACTATTAAATTTTTGCCAAAAAATTAATCTTTTTTGGTCGAAAAATCAAAAACTTGGGTAAAGTTGATCTACTTAACTAAAAGATTATTTTGGGGTTGAAGATTCATCTTTTTATAATTTTCATTTTATAAAAAAAAAAACAGTTGAACCGTACCAAAAAAGTCGAATTTTCAACAAAATAGTTAAATTTTCAACAAGAGATCAACTTTTAACTGAAAATATGAATCTTCAATTGGAATATGAACATTTTTATTTAAAATAATTAATTTTCAACCATAAAAACAACGAATTTTTAACCATAAAAACAACAAATTTTCAACCATTAAACAACGAAGATTCAACTATAATGATGAATGTTTAACAAAAAACTAATTTTTAATAAAGTAGTTCTACTTTCAAGCAAGTAGGTCAATTTAAAACAAGAAATTTGAGCTTTTAACCAAAAAGATTATTATTATACCTAAAAAGAATAATTTTTAACAAAATACATACATTTTCAACTAAAAATTATTAATTTAAATCCAAAAATAAAATATTTAAATTTACAGTTAAAACAATAAGTTTTAACCAAAGTAGCGAATCTTCAGGAAAATATTTAAATTTTTAACAAAATAGTAAAAGTTTGAACCAAATAGTTGAATTTTCAAATTACTATGATGAATTTTCGACAGAAAATGCAGTAGTTTATAAATTAATCTTTTTGGTTAAAAGTTCGAATTTGTCGTTGCAATCTGAACTACTTGCTTGAAGGTGGAACTACTTTATTAAACATTAATTTTATTTAAATATTTATCGTTATAGTTGAAAATTCGTTGTTTAATGGTTGAAAATTTGTTGCTAGTATGGTTGGAAATTCGTTGTTTTTATGGTTGCGAATTAATTTTCTTAACTAAAAATGTTCACATTCCAATTGAAGATTCATATTTTCAGTTAAAAGTTAATCTCTTTGGTTGAAAATTCGACTTTTTTAGTAGAACTCAATTGTTTTTTATATAAAATAACAATCTTTTTTATTTTAAATATAAACTATTACATTTTTGGCAAAAAAGTCATCTTTTTTGGTCGAAAAATCAAAAACTTGGGTAAAGTTGAGCTACTTGATTAAAAGATTATTTTGGGGTTGAAGATTCATCATTTTAAAATTTTTTTATAAAAAAAACAGTTGAACCGTACCAAAAAAGTCGAATTTTCAACAAAATAGTTAAATTTTCAATCAGAGATCAACTTTTAACTGAAAATATGAATCTTCAATTGGAATATGAACATTTTCTGTTAAAAAAATTAATTTGCAACCATAAAAACAATGAACTTTTAACTATAAAAACAACAAATTTTCAAACATTAAACAACTAATTTTCAAATATAATGATGATTCTTTAACAAGAAATTAATTTTTAAATAAAGTACTTAAACTTTCAAGCAAGTAGTTCAGATTGCAACGAGAAATTCGAATTGTTAACAAAAAAGATTAATTTTATACCAAAAAAGAAATAATTTTTAACAAAATACATTAATTTTCAACCAAACATTATTAATTTTAAACCAAAAATGAAATATTTAAATTTATAGTTAAAAAAATATGTTTCAACAAAAGTAGTGAATCTTCAGCAAAACATTTAAATTTTCAACCAAAAAAGATGCATTTTTTAACAAAAATGTGTTAGTTTCTTTTTAAATGAAAATATTTTTATGTTATATAAAAAACAGTTGAACCATACCAAAAAAGTCGAATTTTCAACAAAATAGTTAAATTTTCAACCAAAGAGATCAACTTTTAAATAAAAATATGAATCTTCAATTGAAAATTGAAGATTTTTCGTTAAGAAAATTAATTTGCAAACATAAAAACAACGAATTTTCATGCAAGTAATTCAATTTGAACGAGAAATTCGAACTTTTAACCAAAAAGATTAATTTTATACCAAAAAGAATAATTTTTAACAAAATATATTAATTTTCAACCAAACATTATTAATTTAAAACCAAAATGAAATATTTAAATTTACAGTTTAAAAAATAAGTTTCAGCCAAAGTAGTGAATATTCAGCAAAACATTTAAATTTTCAACAAAATAGTAAACCTTTCAACCAAATAGTTGAATTTTCAAATTACAATGATGAATTTTCGACAGAAAATGCAGTAGTTTATATTTCAACCCAAAATAATAACATTTTGAACCAAAGAAGACTTCAGTTCAATTTTTTATTTAAAAAGTAAGGATTTTAACCAAAAATCAATTTTATACTAAATAAGGTGAAATTTCAAACTAAAAAGGCAAATGTAATCAAATATACACAAATAGAATTTTCAACATAAAGGAATTAAATTTTAATCAAAAAGATTTGGGTTTTCTTATAGATTTTTATTAATCCAGTTTAGATTTTAAAAAACGAGAAAAAGGGAAGTATCTTTAAAACAGGAGGAAGAGAGGAATTTTCGAAAGGGGGGAAAAAGACGGGAGTATGGGAGAGTGTGAAGTTTTAAATTATAGGAAATATAATAAATAAAATGTAATAATAAAATTAAAATAATGAAAGCCCCACAAAACTGCCACAATCATTAAGTTATTATGATTAAAGTTTTTAAAATTCAAATAATTAGTTGAGTTTTCTACTATGTAATTTTATTTTTACAAAAGGATGGATTCTAAACTAAAAATGCAATAGTTGATATTTAAAACAAATATTTTAATCTTTGATAAAAAACAGTTAAATTGAACACAAAAAAGAAGAATTTTTAACAAAATTGTTGATTTTTAAACTGAAAGTTATTATTTTCAACCAAGCAGTTGCATTTTTAACTAAATTTTTTAATAAAGTTAAACTTTTAATCCAAGAGATGAATCTTCAACCCCAAAATAATCTTTTAATTAATTAGATCAACTTTACTCAAGTTTCTGATTTTTCGACCAAAAAAGATGAATTTTTTACTACAAATGAAATAGTTTATATTTCAAATAAAAAAGATTTTTATTTTATATATAAAACAGTTGAATTCCACCAAAAAGTAAAATTTTCAACAAAACAGTTTCAAATAAGTAGGTCAAGTTGCAACAAGAGATTCAACTTTTAACCAAAAAGATTAACTTTATACCAAAAAAAAAGAATCATTTTTAACAAAATACATTTATTTTCAACCAAAAATGAAATACTTAAATTTACAGTTAAAAAAATAATTTTCAAAAAAAGTAGTGAATCTTCAGCAAAATATTTATATTTTCAACAACTTTTAACCAAATAATTGAATTTTCAAATTACTATGATGAATTTTCGACAGAAAATGCAGTAGTTTATAAATTAATCTTTTTGGTTAAAAGTTCGAATTTCTCGTTGCAAATTGACCTACTTGCTTGAAAGTGGAACTAATTTATTAAACATTAATTTTTTGTTAAAGACTTATCATTATAGTTGAAAATTCGTCGTTTAATGGTTGAAAATTTGTTGCTTTTATGGTTGGAAATTCGTTGCTTTTATGGTTGCAAAGAACGAATTTAGACCCAAAAAACAAAGAATTTTTAACCAATAATCAACGAAATTTTCAACTATAATGATGAATCTTTAATAAAAAATCAATTTTTAATAAAGTAGTTCCACTTTTAAGCAAGTAGTTTAATTTACAACGAGAAATTCAAACTTTTAACCAAAAAGATAATTTTATACCAAAAATAAAATATTTAAATTTACAGTTAAAAATATAATTTTCAAAAAAAGTAGTGAATCTTCAGCAAAATATTTAAATTTTCAACGAAATAGTTAAATTTTCAACCCAAGAGATCAACTTTTAACTGAAATATGAATCTTCAATTGGAATGTGAATATTTTTAGTTAAGAAAATTAATTTCCAACCATAAAAACAACGAATTTGTAACCATAAAAACAAAGAATTTTCAACAATTAAACAATGAATTTTCAACTATAATGATGAATCATTAACAAAAAATTAATTTTTAATAAAGTGGTTCCACTTTCAAGGAAGTAGTTTAATTTGCAACGAGAAATTCAAACTTTTAACCAAAAATATTAATTTTAAACCAAATATTAAAAAAAATAATTTTCAAAAAAAGTAGTGAATCTTCAGCAAAATATGTCAATTTTCAACAAAATAGTAAAACTTTCAAATTACAATGACGAATTTTCGACAGATAATTCAGTAGTTTTTATATCATCTAAAAAGGGGAAAAAGAGGGGCCCAAAAAATAATAATAAAAGGCCCAAAAACAGAAACAATTATTATATTAGCTATTTTGGTTAAAGTTTTCAAAATTGAAATAAATCTTTTATACTAAAATTTTGATCTCGACCTAGAATTTTCTGAATAAATTAGACAAGGATTGATAGCTTTGAGTTAATCCTGCAATGGCCATGCAGAGATTGCAATGCATAATTCTCTGCCTTAGAAGTGTATAAGCCTAACATTAATTTCAGTCAAACTTTCTAACTTGGGAGAGCTTAAGGAGATATGGAAAATGAACTTTAAATATAAGTTTATAATCTGAGGTTGATTGCCAAGTTGTAGAAACGCCTCTGGCAAAGCTATTTACCATAATTCAGCCTCAAAATAACTAGGGCTCCCTGCATAAATTAATTTCCTGTACACACTCCACGGACTTATTTGAGAAATTCAACAGTGTCAATAGTAGCATACATTTTCAAAAATAATAACAAAATAATCAAGTTCATTGAAATCCTTTATATTTTTTAGAAAACTCGACAATCTTTTAAAGTTCCTTGGAACCGCCAAATTCACATAAAAATCGTAGAAATGCCTTGAAATATTATCTTCTAACTACCATAGATTACCATAGATACCATAGAAACTCTTTAGAAGTTTTAGATCTCTTTGAATTCCTTGGAATTTAAAAATTATGAAATCCGCTAAATCCCTGGAAATCTTGAAAATCCGTAGACATCCACTGAACTCTATGAAAAACTTTGAATTCTATTGATACCCTCTGAAATCCATGGTATAATCCCTAAGTTTTTTAAATTCCTTGAAATCTATCGAAATTCCTTATAATCTTATGGAATCTTTTAATTTCTTTTTGAATTTTATGAATTCCTGTAATGTATTTTAGAAATCCTTAAAATTCCTTTAATTCGTTAATCTCTGTCAATTTTCTCTAATCCTGAAGTTCTTTGCAATCTCATCACATTCCTCGAAATTTTTAAATACATATGATTATATCCATTAAAAATCTTTGCATTTTTTTAAATCTTTTAAATCTGGTGAAATCCGGTACAACTTCTTGAAATCTTAATATCTTTTAAAATTCCTTTAAAATACTTTTAAAAATTGTAATCATCTGAGACCCATTAAATTTTCTAGAAGCCCTTCAACATTTCATTGAATTCTTCGAAATTTCGTAATTCTCTTGAAATTTTTAGTATCTCTTAACATTTCTTTAAAAAATCTAAAAATCTGAAATGTTTCAAAGTCTGAAATTCCTTCGAATCATTTAAAA
The DNA here is from genome assembly GCA_010014905.2 of Druon quercuslanigerum. Classification (NCBI taxonomy): domain Eukaryota; kingdom Metazoa; phylum Arthropoda; class Insecta; order Hymenoptera; family Cynipidae; genus Druon; species Druon quercuslanigerum. The sequence goes on along the minus strand of JAAAKG020101479.1, from coordinate 7,868 downwards.
TGCCCTAAAGATTTAAAATCCTTAAAATCCCTTCAACGGAAATTGATCAAATCCCTCAAATTTCGGGAAATCAACATAAAACATCGAAAAGTCTGTAATATCTACCAAATTAAACAAAAAAAAAGGATATCGACAGTCTCTGAAATTCCGTAAAATCCCATAAAATCTGATAAAGACCCTTTAAATTCCTTTAAAAACTTTAAAATCCGGTCAAACCCACTGAATTCTACTTATAACCCTTGAATTCTATTGAAAACCTCTGAAATACCTAGCAAACTTCAACTTTTTTAAATCTCTTGAAATTTATATAAACTACTTATAATCTTATGGAATCTTTTAAAATCCTATGAACTACTGAAATATTGTAAAATTCCTTTGAAATTTTGAAATTACCGAAACAAAATCCTTGCAGTTTTCGAAATCTTTTAAATCTTCTGAAATCATTTGCAATTTCTCAAAAATTAGTTAATCTCTCGAAATTCACTATATTCGTTAAAATCCTTCCGAATATTTAAAATCCCTTAAATCTTGAGATCTTTAAATATCTTAAAAATTGTTTTTTTTTTTTAAATAATGTATACGTTTTTTTTATCCTGTGAGACCCCATAAAATCCACAGGGATCCCTAGAAGTCCCTTCAGATTTCATTCCTAAAATTCTCTGCAAATCATTGAAATTCCCTAGAGTCCATTGAAATTTTTGGATAACCTTTTAAAATTCCTTGAAATTATTTAAATATCTGGAAATTAATGATATCTCTTAAAATTTCAAACAGAATTTTTTAAAACTTTCGAATCTTGGAAATTTTCTCAAATCCCTTATGATCTTTTAAAACACTCTAAAAGCGTTGAGAATCTATAAAATCATTATAAATTTCTGAAATCATTTAAAATCCTTTGGAATCTGTTAAAATCTTTGAAATCTCATGAATTTGATAGAAATCGCTTGAAATTTCAAATTTTCTGATGGATGACAGATTATTTTATACAATAAAGCGTAAAAGTTTGAAAATATTTTTAAAGACAAATTGAAAAATAGTTGCATTAATAAACAATTTGAGGAAACAGTATCATTAGTTTAAGTCTATTCAAAACAGTAGCCAATTATTTGGATTATTTTTAAAAAATCCAATATTGGCGCTTTCTAATTTTATGAAAAAATTTGCTATGGGCCAACAAATTATGAAGAATTTTTGTATGTTAGGATTATTTAATAATGCGTAAAAAACATTTTTGGATTTGGTGGACTCACATTTTTTTTTCAAAAAAAAACTTCAGTTTAGGGGTTCAAATGGCTCATAAGAAACTTAACCGCCCACTAAACAAGACTCCGGCTGGAGGATAAGTCTCGAAGGTCACCAGTCGATCCCCGTCATGAAGGCGAACGAGGTAAAGACATATATTATTAGCAATTCTTTTTTTTTCTTTTATTATTTCCTTCTTTATTCTGAAACTCGAGATGGGTCAGGCGTAGGCAATAAGTATACGTAATTTCAATAGAAAATAAGATATATTTATTTCGAAAGCATCTAAATTAGAAATTTGATATCTATCCTCCTTCTAAATATCCATTTATATGTACTGTAAATGGTTATATATGTACATACATCTAAACACTGATTTTACTCCGGCACCGTCGAACAAAAAAATAGTATAGACACCTCAGCCAGTAAAAAAGTAAGCCGCAGATCACATTTTTATCAACCTCGGCTTCGCCTCGGCCGACAATTACATGTGATCTGAGACATTTCGTATTTTACTGGCCTAGGTACGTAATATACGATTTTACACAGAGGCAATGTACTCCCCCGTTGGAGGAAATGGGACTTACTACAGCCAACCTGGGATATGTCGTTCGATTACTAGCAGAGCTAGTAAGTACGAAACGAAAAACCTCTATCTGTAAACTCCAAAGGATTTGAGGATGGCTCGCCAGACTAGCTGGCGCACAACTTACACTGGAAAAATTAAAAAGGAGTGGGGATGAGGGGGGCCAAACTATCACCCCTCTTGAGAGATTCAATGCACGCCAGTAGGGTAGGGGTCTGGCGCGACTTCGCCTCGCCAGACGTGCACCAGCGATTAGTGCTCTCCCCAAGGAATATTCGAACTGCAAGAAATTGTTGTGCATTAACCGTTAGGGCATTATTACACAATCTGAGAGAAATTTGACATGACTTGAATTTAAACTGACGTTTATTAAATATACGTGGGAAAAACCACGAGAACTGATAATTTATTTTATAAAAGAAAAGTAAGGCTTATGACGTCTTGCCCCTACTCCCGGTTCCTCTGGTGGTTAACGTGGTGGGGTTAGACAGCGGCTATGATTGGTGGCGCTGGCTCACAGGGTTTGTTGTTCTCGGCGGAGTGGGGCTGGCTTGCCACTTTGACTGCTGACTGACTCCACTGGCTGCGCGTTTGGGTCTCATTTATTCTTATTACTAACGAGCGAGGTAACTAGTGAAATTATTTGTGAGCGTAACTAACATTTTTTCCAAACCCAACTTACGTTCACATGAAACGCGATATCCAATATAAAATTTGTAAAATTAAGTAAGAAGCACTAAGAACCGTTTGTCTGGTCCTAAGTTTTTACAATTATGAACAAAGTTTTTTTTTAAACAAATTTTTTATTTATTTTTTTCATAATTATAAAAATTGAGGACCAGGCAAACGTTTCTCAGAGCTTCCCATTTAATTTCCCATCTTTTCAACTCGATATTCCGTTTCATGTGAACATAAGATGGAATTGAAAAAAAAGTTGAATATTCAACCAAAATATAATAATTTTTACAGCAAAATATTAATTTTAAAAATACTCTTCAAGTTTGAGGTTAAAAGACGATGTTTTTATTTCCCTTTTAATATAAGGAGTTGATTTTCTGTTGAATATTCGAAAAGAATATTTAATTTTTAACCAAAAAAGGTGAATTTTGAATTAAATAGTTGAATTTTTAGCTAAAAGAAATGAATTTTGAAAATAAGAGTGGAGTTTTCAAGCACATATGCATGTCAAATCTTAAAGAAAATATTTTATTTTTGCTCTAGAAAAGTTGAATTTTCAAGACAGAGATTAATTTTTTAGAAGACGAATTAACTACCTGAAAATATGAATTTTCACAAAATAGATAGTTTTTGAGCAAGCATGATAAATTCTCAACTAGACAGTTTAATTAAACAAAAAATGTTAACTAAACAGTTGCCTTCAGGACCAAATACTTGGACTTTTAATTAACGGAGACAAATTTTCAACAAAATGGATTAATATTTTAACCAAATAATTGCATTCTCGTGCTAAAAACGAATTATTTAGAATCAGTTCAATTTTCAAAAAAAAAGATAATTTTCAGTCAAGAAAGATAAATTTTCAACCAACAAACATGCCTTTGCTACCATGAAAGATGAATTTAAAATACTAAAAGAAAAATTTTCTGTACAAAAAGGTAATTGCTAAGCGAAACAGTTAAATTTTTATAAAAAAAGAATGAATTTTAAATTAATAGTATAAACTTTACATCGATAGTAATGGGATCTTCTGACTAGGTTCTATCAATTGAGTTCGTCTTTAGGCAAAAAAACGATGAAGAGAGAAAATTTCTTTAAAAAAAAAGAGGAATTATTTTTATAAAAGGGGGAAGCGAAATAAGAGAAAGAGTTTAAAGATTGTAATTCAATTTAAAAGTAACAGATTTAAAACCTTTTCGACTTTTAAATGTCCTACAGCTAAGGCTTGCATTTTTAAACATTATGACTTTCAATAATCTATAAGCTGTTTTCATTTAAAACTATATAAATTCTAATTCAGATATCAGAATTTTCTTTATGGATTCCGGTGATTTTTACTGACAGGATTTTATTACATTCGCAGAAAAAATTTTCAAATATTGCAAAAAAATAAAAAAGGTCGGGTGTTGAAGAAAATCTTTTGCCTTTTTTCTTAGAATTTCGAAAATATGCAAAGAATACTTCCTTAAAACCCAACTTTCTTTTGAAAGATTTGTAAAAAGTTTCATCCAAACAAAATAAAAGAATAATGTTTCTTTCACAGTTTTCGTAAAAAAATATATTGTAAAAATATAAATTTTATAATAAATTAAATAATAAATAATAAAGTAAAAAATTTGACTCACGTTTTTTGGTATAAAAAGTTTATAAAATGTATTTAAATGTATTTCAAAAGTTTATTTATTAAGCCGACAAATCCTACATCAATAGCTTGATCAATATTCTAATAAAAAATTCACAAAAAGAGTATTTTTTCGGGGGTAGTTATTAGATTGACCCCTTAAAAATGCATCTTTTTGGTTAAAGATTCATCTCTTTGGACGAAAATTTAACTATTCGGTTAAAAATTCGTTTCTTCTGTGGTTAAAAATTAACTTCTTCAAAACTTAAAATTTAACTATAACATTTTTGGCCAAGATTCATTGTTTTAGTTGAAAATTCATCTATAGAGTAGAAACCTAAACTAGTTTTTTTTTTAATAAAAATATAAATATTCCATTTTTAGTTGAAAATTTATATTTAAATTAAAAATTATTTAATTAACTAATCTCCAGCTTTGTAATAAATTAAACTATTTATTTGTAAAATTAACTACTTGATAGAAAATTAACTTTGAATGGAAAATTCACGTATTTTGTTAAAACTTCGTCTTCTTAAATGTTGATTTAACTTTTTTTAAAGCGTCTTTTTTAGTTTATTTAACGGCCTGAAAATTAATTTTATGTGAAAAATTAATTTTTTAAACTAAAAATGTTAATATTTCACTTTATAATACAAACTAATTTTTTAGTTGACAAAAATAAAAACAAGCTAGAAAATTCACTTCTTTACTAAAATTTCAGAAGGTCGCGTGCAAAATTTGATTTTAGTGTGAAAAATTCATGTATTTTATTTAAATTGCGTCTTTTTGGGTAGAACTTTATTCATCTTTTTAGCTGTTAATTTTAATATTCTGTTAAAAATCGTCTTTTTTTGTTTATTTACCTTCAAAAATTGTTAATTTTTTGTTAACAATAAATTTTTTTAATAAAAAAATTACTATTTCATTTTTTATTAAAAACTTTTTTTTTAGTTAAAAATTCAACCATTTGGTTAAAACATTAATCTTCTTTTTTGAAAATTAATCTTTTTGGCTGTTGATTTAACTATTTTGTTAAAAATTCATATTTTATGGTTGAGTTGACTGCTAGAAAACTCGTTTTTGTATCAAAAATAAATATTTTTAACTGAAAATGTTACTATTTCATTTGTTAATGAAAAACAATTTTTTGAGTAGAAAATTTAACTATTTGTTTAGAAATGAAACTACATATTTTAGTAAAATTAACTGTGCACTAGAAAATTCACTTTTTTATTGAAAATGTATAGTTTCGGATGATAAATTCATGTATTTTATACAAAAATCGTCATTTCGAGGAAAAGATCAATTTTCTTTTTTTGAAAATTCATCTTTTTGTTCTGGATTTAACTACTTTCTTAAAAAATTACTCCTTTTCAATTTAACTGGTGGACAATTAGTTTTTTTGTGAAAATTAATTTTTAAAACTATTTTATTTTTGATTGAAAACTGATATTTTTTAGTTGAAAATTCAACGTTCATTTTGAAAATTCGTCTTTGCAGGAGTAAAATTTAACTATTTTTTCGACTCCTTTTAGATTAAAAATTCATCGTTTGATAGATAGATAGTAATATTTCTTGTTTCAAAAAATCATCTTTTTTTCTTTTTATCCTATAAAGTTTAAATCTCGTTTCGCTAAAATACGAAATTTTAAATCTTTCGTTGAGTATTCATTTTTTGAGTGTTCCGGGCGAGGGGGGGGGGGGGGGGGGCCTAATATCCCAGAATTGTTAACTAGTTTATGAATTACCCAAAAGTACAAATCTTAAATCTTAAATTAAAACTTTTTCCACAACTGGGAAATTTGGAACCAAAATATTTACAAAACATTTGGAGAAAATTTTTCACGAAACTTTCCTCAGGTAAATTATCAATCAATATTTAAAAAAAAGTTATCTCACCTGTTTGAATCCACGATACATGACACGGATTTCTTGTCTGGAAAATTTCGTCTGTCTCAGGAGCTCGTCGAGGGCAACAGGCCTCGTGTTTTGGTGACGAGCCCGCGGATTTTCAAACTCAAAAAGGGCATCTTCCACACCCGGTGAATCCGGAGGTGTCGCCATTTTCACTTTCTATTTCCAGCAATGTCCAAATTACAAAAAACAGTCCGGGAAATTTTGTTCCTCAACACTCCCAAACGAAAGACTAGAAATCACGCATTTTCAGAAATGTCACTGTCGAGCACTCTCATATTTTCTATAATTACTCTCCTCATTGTTTACATTATTGACGGCACACCTGTTCACTGCCACGTTTTTGATCATCTTGTCCGTCTTGCCAAAAGGGTCGTTTTTATGATATAATTTCACTCTCACCCAATTTTTAATCGCACTATTACTCTATAATTTCGATTATAATAAAATTGATATATTGTCACTACGAATCGCGAGATAAAAATAGGATCTTCCTGGAAAGATTCCAACCAAGATTTTGAGTTTGCGTTACAATAATTTTGAGGTTAGATAAGTCGAATTTTGACTTGGAGGCGATTTTTCCCCTTTTTATAGTTGTATCCAGGAGAGAGAATCGGGTACTGGATCGAAGGTGATGGGGGTGTATTTAATCTGCGTTCGAAAAAAACTCTCCGAATGACGAGAGGTGATCTTATGCGAGAAAACTAGATCATTCACACTGGTTTATTTTCTCGGAAACTGTGCCAGGAGGAGCAATGAAAAATTCATTAAAAGGAGCATGCTTTCGGTACGCTCGTTCACTCAGAATAATAACAAACATGTAAACAGAAAATCCACACCCACTACTCTAGCGGAAGAACCACCGCAAACTGAACTGACCGTCGTCTGCTTCTGATGACAGTTCTCCCTGGTGGGGGAATCCCCTCACCAGCTATTCGTCACAGGATTCATGAATAATTTTTTATCTCGGGGGTGACATCTGTTAAAGCGTATTTTAACTGGTTTAAAAACCACGAGGGATGAAGAAACCCGATAGTGCTGCGCTTTAGAATAACTATTCTTTGATAAAAACAAACATGAAGATTGTTTTTTAGGTTAGTTACAAATATTAGTCTCGAATTACTGTCGATTAGTTTAAATACTTGAAATAAGTAGTATTTTTAATGCGTTTTAATTCAAATTTAAACATAGATTTTTCAAATAATAGTTTACCAACAGTTGAAAGATTCTTTTTTTAATACGCGCCCTTCTGAATCTGCATTATCAAAAGATTAGTCTCCTGTCTTATCAGCATGCTCTTTGCAGCATGTCACAATCGTAGAGGGAAGATAGGTATAGAGGGACGCGACAATGCCCACTAAGCTTAAAAGATGCGCGCACGCGGGAAGTAGGCATAGAAGTATTACAGATAGAGGCGACAAGCCAGCCTGAAACGTGTTACCTTGGGTGAAAGAGAGTCATAGGGTTAGGCTGTCTCGCTCTAACTGCGTATGCGTTGTTGACTAGCCACAGATCGTATCTGCGCAGATTGCTTATGAGTAGACAAAGACAGAAAAACCCTGCCATTGTCTCTCTCTTTCGCTCTTACGCGGTTTCTAGGCTGACCATTGCCACTTAGAGCGGCCCACGGGGGTGAAGGTACGTGTTAAATAGTGGAAACGAATTTTGGCAATATGGCTGCTTATGGAGCGACCGAGCGCCGTGAGTGCCTCCTGGTAGAACTAAATTCACAAAGCACGCATGCGGGCATTTACATTTTTACCACCCTTGTCACTTTGTATATTTTTTTGTTTCGTAGATTTAGTCTCGGATTTAATGTACTAAAAA
>JAAAKG020101468.1:0-15869 GCA_010014905.2 Druon quercuslanigerum | reverse complement strand
TATCTGCCTCTAAGATACCGTTTTACAATCTTATGTGCAAACATAATATTTCGTTTATTTTAAATCCTTTTTTGCAATTATATTACACAAATTGCTTTCTTGTGTATTTGTTTTAAAAAACAGTTATTCTGTGATTTTAAGAATTAAAATATTATAACTGATGTTATTTAAAAAAAAAATTTTTTTCATGAAAAGTGCTAAAATTCACAAAAAACATTAATTTTAAGAAAGTTTTTTGCAATTGAATTTTTTCTGACTGTCGCTTCTTACTATTTTTTGAAAAATGACGGCATTTTAACAAATGAGAGGTTATTTTTTCCGGGAATACATTTCCTACAACTCTGCTGTTTCTATGGCTGAAATCGTTATAACAATTTTTTTAACAAATTTTTTACACGAATAAATGTATTTTAATATTATTTAGTTATTTTAAAAATTGGAAACAGTAGAGTTGTAAAGAATGTTTTCTCGGAAGAAATAAACTGTCATTTATTAAAATAATATCATTTTTCAAAAATTGGTACAAAGCGATTGTTTAGAAAAAATTTAATTGCAAAGAACATCGTTAAACGAATGTTTTATTTTGTTGTGAATTTTAACATTTTCAATGAAAAAAAAGTTTTTTTTTGAAATGACATCAGTTATAATATTTGGATTCCTAAAATCATAGGAAAACTAGTTTTCCAGAAATTATTAGTATTTTTTAGTATTAATTAGAAGTTTCTATTTGAGAATACGATTTTTAAAATTCAATATAAAATTCAAAACTAATTCTCCTTTTAAACTTTTTAATAAAAACTTCTTTAATAAACTCTTTTTTAATAAATTCACCTTTCGTAGAGAAAATTCTATCTTCTAAATAAAAAATTCATCTTCTTTGGTAAAATAGTCAGCCATCCTCTTTGAAAGAAAATGCATTGCTATTTATTTTTCGAGCAATTAGTAATTTTTTCTTTTATTAAAAAAAAAAAATCTTCTTATAAATTCAAATCTCTTATTGAAAATCGGTATTTTTATTTTAAAAATTCAATTTCAATAATCTTACCATTGTAATTACCAGGAAAGTCACTGTGATTAAATTTTTTTTTTGCTTTACACAGCTCGAACTATCTAGAAAATGAGAAAAAATTCAATTGAGGGCAATTTTTTGTACCTGAAAGTATTCTAAATTTTAAAGGAACCAATTTTGAATAGTTTTCAATTAACATTTTTGCAAGAATTGGTTAACTTTTTATTTTGTGACAAAATACAGTAAACATCTTTCAGTATTAAAATTAACAAACAACTTAAAAATAATTTGTTAAACATTCGGCTTTTTTTACAAAAAATTGTTTCTTCTAATTTGAAAGTTCATCTTCTGCGGTAAAAGTATCATCCTTCTTATATGAAAAAAAATTTTTTTTCTTTAAATAATGAACAATTTATATATTTTTTTGCTTAAAAATAATCTTTTCTGATGGAAATTCTACTGTATCATAAGAAATTCTTGTTTTTAGTTTGAAAATGCAACTGTTAAGTTGAAAAATCTACACAATTAAGTCGACTATTCTTACCAATCTAATTCCCAAGAGAGCTAATCTGCTTTTCTTAACTAACGCATTAAAATACCATTCGAAATCTAATTGAAATTTGTTTTTCTTGACGAAGCTTAAAATATCTGAAAAGTGGAAAAATCAAGCTAGGGCAATTTTTTATTCTTAAAAGTATTCTAAATTTGAAAACAACCCATTTTAAATAGTTTAAATTTAATTCTTCTTGTAAGGCTTTGTTAACTTTTGATTAGGATTGAAATTCACATAAAAACTTTTTAAATCTCTTGAAATCCTTTGACAAAAATTGAATTCTTAAAATACCCCCTTTCCCTTTACATTATTTTTAAATTTTATTTTTTGTTTAAATTCTTAAGGTAATAATAAGTTAATTATTTATCTTCAAGTGATATGTTTGAATATTTTATATAATTTGTATCATAAAAGTTTATTTATTTTTAACCTATCTCTATTATAATTATATGCTTTTTTAAAATGCTTATGATATTGTGGAATGAGTATCTGGATTCAAATTTCAAAATTATATGACCATGTGTTTTTTTAAATTAGTGTAAAAGTTTATCAACAATTAAAATGTTCAGAAATGAAAAACAAAAAAATATAATTATCTAAATTGGGTTATTAATTTGAAAAATTACAAAAGGTAGAAAACGCGTGCGTGCGCACATGATAGTCTAGTGTTGAAATAAAAGAAATAATCTAAAGATGGCGAGGTTCGTATGTGTTTTTTTTCCGAATGAGAAGTAGAGTAAGTTCTGTGCACTCGGGATTCCATACGGAAATTTTATCGATATGTTTAGCATCCTGCATCTCTTATCTCGGCATTCCCGAGGGACTCGATGTCAACTTCGAAACTCAATTTTCGGGATCTCATTTGGAAAACATAACCCACTTCGGACAGTTTTTACGGGTTCCATTAGGAACCTGTCGGTTACGGCGTACGATCACTCGTAGCACTAACGTAGGAGATACACCATCGACAGGGACGCCCCAAGCCCTTGTTTTCTTCTTTCTTCCATTCTCCCATTCTCTTCTTCGGCTTATACCTCAAAAGACCAGTTGCACCAAATTCATTGATATCAAGACGAAGAAAAAATGGCGGCTGCTCCAGATTCGGGGTACTGATTACCCGGAACTTACGGAGATCAGTCGCTCTGAAATGTGGGTGCTATATTTTCCTAAACCGCGGAAGCGCGGAACTGCCGCAAGCGCGGCGTGTGCAGAACAGTTTGACTACATTGTTGATTAAAAGGTTCGGCATGTTCTGGGTAATGGTTCTCGCGAATCAGTGGAGCCGTTATACTAAACAGCAGTGGCACTGTTTCCCGTTTGGTTGGCGCAAAAATTGTACTTGTTGAATGAGCGGCTCTACCAAACCTCTATCCGTATAGTTATTTAAACATAAATTTTTTTGTATACTCAACTCTCGATATCAGAGCCCTCAGTTTACGCTATTTCTAGAACTGACCTTCGCAGTTTTGTGATGAGAGGAGCTTCGGGCCGAAAGAGAGGATGCGCTCAGTCAGGCGCGAGGAACATATCATTCGGCCCTGCCTACTTACGTTTGGGTTCTCTCGATTCGGAGTCAAGGTCAAAACAAACTATATCCGAACTCAGTCTTAAATGGAGTGTTAAGTGTATAAAATAAAAATGCTTCGAATTCTCGACTGCTTTTTACGCCCCGTAGTTTTTTCTCCCCTCCCCATTTTATCAATAATTAACGCAGCTGGAAATTCTCTCAAACCAGGGGAAATAGTGTGATTGAAAAATCACAAAAAATGGAGAATAATAGGAAAATCAATTCTTTTAAATAAAATAATGTAAATATTATATTGAATTTAATATGTAATACTTTAAATTCCTAACATTTCAGAACCTAATATATAGTGTTGAAACATGAGAGTTAATTATTCAACCAAAAAAGATTTTCTATCCAAGGATGTGAATTTTCACTACAAAGAAGAATTTTCAGCAACAAAAAAAGTATTTCATGAAAATTGTTAATCAAGAAAGATCAACTTTGAAACAAAAACTTTAATTTTGAACTAAAGAAGATCTTTTTTGAAACAAAAATGGAATCTTCAAATATTCCGTCTGAAAGATAAATTCTTAAAAAGAAAAAATGAATTTTCAACCAGTTAAACTATACAAAAAAAAGACAAATTTTTAACCAAATATTTGAATTCTTAACCATAAAGATGAATTTTTAAAAAAATACAAATTTTAACGAAATATTTTAATTTTCCGATAAAAAAAGTTAATTTAAAAAATATGTATCAACAAGAAAGATATCTTTTTAACCAAAGAGGTTAATCTTTAAAAATAATAATTTTTAACAAAGTAGATCAACTTTCAACTAAATATTTGAATTTCCGCAGAAGAAAACCAAATTTTTAAATAAATAATTACATTTATGAACAAAAATATGAATTTTGCATCCAGAAAATTGGCATTCTACCAAAAAAGACGAATTTTTTTAGAATAAAGTTGAATTTTCAATTAAAAGGTTCATTGTCGACCCAGAAAAATTGATTTTCTGCCAAAAGACGAAATTTTAAACAGTTTAGTTGAGTTAATAAAGATTTTTTTTAAATTGTTAAATCATAAGCCAAAAATAGATTAATTATTAACCAACAATTTGAATTCTCAGCTAAAAATGATCTTTTTTGTAACAAAAAAATTGTTTTCCAAATGTTGAATTTTCAACTTATGAACGATACATTTACGATCAAAAACGAAATATTTAAATATTTAAATATAAAAAAGATTATTTCTTAACCAAAAAAATAAAAGTTTCAACAAGAAAGTAAACTTTCCTGCCAAAGGTGAATTTAAAAAAAAATGAATTTTCGCTAAGTATATTAGCTTTAAATTAAAATTTTAATCTTTCGACCAAGGAAGATCAAAGTTCAAGTAAGTGATTACATTTTTAAACAAAAAGATATATTTCAGAGCAAGAAAATTATAGTTTTACCAAAAAAGACAAAACAAATTCAACAAAATATTAAATTTTCAATTAAATTTTTTTATTTTTCAAATTGTTGAATTTTTAAGCTATAGGGACATATCATCTATACAAAAAATTAGAATCTTTAAGATAAAACATTATTTTATTATTATTTTATATTTAAGTCAAGAAGATGAATTTTTAACTACCAATATTAATTTTTTAACCAAAAAGGCAAATTTTCGAAAAAGACGTAAATTAAGTTGCTAATAGTTTAAGTTTCAACTTTTTAGGGCTACATTTTTAATCAAAATAGAAAATATAAATATATATTTATAAAATATATATAAATAAAACTATTATGTTAAAAATCCATATTTTTTGAAAACTAAAATTCTATCTCATAAAATTAAAGAAAGTTGTCACTTCTTTCAACAAATTGAAACAGACTTCTCAAGAATTTTTAATTTTATTGATTATTTTAAATTCCTTTGATTTCTTTTTAACTTACCCTTAAATCTACTAATTTTATTTAAAAAACTTGAATTTTTTTTATTCCACCATGTAGATTTAAAATTCATCTTAAGTTCTGGTGGATTTTATCAGTTTCTTATTCCTTTATTCTATTTAATCTCATTTATTTGAACCCAGTGGAAATTTTTATATTAGAACAGTTCAAAAAGATTCAAAAACGTTAAAAAAATGTTAATTTTTTAATATTATAAAAAGATGATTTTTAAAATTCTGAAAATCTTTAAAAGAATTCGCTATTTTACTAAATAGTTCTTAGGAGAATATTTAAAATTTTAGGAATATTCGGAGTCTTGCAATTTTATAGAGTTTAACATTAAAATGTTTTCCAAGCGACAACAAGTCTGATAAATGTTAAAAAAATTTCTCAGCAATTTTTTAGAGATTTTTTCGACCTATATTACATTTTCAACAATCTTTTTTTATTTTTTCAAGAAATCAAAGAAAAGTTATATTTACATAAATTTTGGGCTAATAAAAAAGAAAATAAGAAAATAGTCCTTTGCGATTTTTATTTTGTACTGAAAATTATTTTTTCTTTCGTATTTTTGGCTAAAAAGTTCATATGCTTTAATAGAAATTTCTTTTTTGTTTTTCAATTGAAAATGTTTGGGTTGAAATTAAAATAATTTTTTACTTAAGGATTCGGCTATTTTGTTGAAAATTTATCTGTTGCGATGAAGATTCATCCTTTTTATTAAAAATTCCTCTCTTTCGTTGAAAATTTAACCATTTTGCTGAAACTTGGTCTTTTTTGGTAGGAAGTGAATCTTTTCTGTATACTTTTATTCACTACATAATAGTTCATTTTTTTATTAAAGATTAATTATTTTGGATAAAAATCGTGTTTAAAATTAATTTAATTTATATTATTTTATTTAATCTATTTTTGAAAACGATTCATTTTTTTTAGGTAAAGATACGACGAATATAACTGGTAGTAAAATACTTTTTTAAAAATAAACTTTGTTTAAAACTTTGGCATGACGTTTCTAAATTTTTAAAAATATTTCTAAACTTTCTGAAGATTCTCATAAAAATTATATTTTTATAACCATAACAAGAAATAAGCAAATAAATCAAAAAAATTAATCACGATTCGAAATTTACATTTTGTTTTCGAAATAATTTTGCCCCTTGAACCAAGAGACAAGTGTCTTAAAAAACTATGATTCAAAAACTATATTTCAAAAGTTAAAAAAAAGTAACGATTTGGATAGTTACTGTTAATAAAAAAATGTAATTTCTAAACGTGGATTGGATTAGAGTCACTGTGAAGTTAGTTGACGAACGCAGCTCGGCTCTCATCTGCCGTGAACAGTACACCGCATGTGTGATCCGAGCTGCGTTCGTCAGCTAACTTCACAGTGGCTCTCACCTGCTCCCTTCTAATTGCAAATTCACTGAATATATATTAAAAGATAGAAAGTGTGAAATTACCGTAGATTCTTTAAAAAAAAGAAAATAATTTTTATTTTATCTACTGAATCTTTAATTCGTGCTTAAAATAGCAGAAATTCTGCTATTTTACAAAAAAGATGAATCTTCAGCAATTAAAGTTCTTCCAATGAAATGCATTTTTCTCAAAGTATGGTTTATATTTTGACGAAGTAATTAAATTTTCAAATAAGAAAGTTAAATTAATAACGAAAAATCTAATAGTTTATGATTTAACTGACCGATATTTTGAATTCAAAAAGAAAAACTTTTTGAATTCATTTAAAAAGATGAACTTTCAACAAAATAGTTGAATCCTCAAATAAAAATATTTTAATTTCAAACCAAACATTTTCTGTTGAAAACAAAAAAGAAATTTCGATTAAAATTGATGGAATTTTAAAAGAGAAATACGAAATTTTAACAATTTGAGGTAAGTTATAATCTAAAAGAAAAAAAATTTTAGTTTTAAATAGAAATTTCAGAGGACCGATGAAATTCATAAGAATTTTGTTAGAATTTTTATGAAAATTTAAAGCATTTAAAAAAACTTTAAAATCCGAAGTTTTAAGGGAAGTTTAAATGACTTTACGGTAAATCAACCACAAAATTTTTAAACAATTTGATTAAGTAAAATTTCTTGAATTTAGAAGGATTTAAATGAATGTAAACGAATCTCCAAAGAAAGAGGGAGAGAGAGGTAGAGGGAGAGAGAGAGAGAGAATCAAGAAAATTCCTAAAAATTCAAAAAAATTTCAAATAATTCAAAATACGTTGATAAGAATTTAGGAAGAATTTACACTACATTCAAATAAATATTTAATATCTCAAAAAAAGTTCTAGTGGGTTCAGATAACTAAGATTGAATAGAAGTCTCCAGGGTAAACTAAAAAAATATAAATTTTTTATTAAAATTATTAGATTTTAGGGTAATTTGAAAGAAAATAAAAAAAAAAAAAATCAATAACAATTAGAACCAAATAGTTCTATTTTTTACCAGATTGTGTAATTTTTAAGCCCAAAGAAGTTTTTTGCAACGAAATAGTTTAATTTTTAAGTAAAATGACGAAGCTTCAACAAAAAAGAAATTAATTTTTGTTTACAAAGTATTTCAACTTTAAATCAATTAGTATATTTTTTAAAAATAGATTCGCAACTTAATATTTCGCAGTTAATTTTTTTAATAAAATAAGATATTATTATTCAAACAAAAACAATTAAATTTTATCAGAAAAAGTTGAATTAACAAAAAAAGTTGAATCATCAAACAAAGAAGATGAATATTAAAACAAACAGTATATATGTATAGTTAAAGTAAAACTAATTTAATTAATGCTTTTTTGTGTTATTTATTGCCTAATCATTATTGCCTGATTAATTTTTTTTACAATAATGATTTGCATAAAGATTAAAGTTTAATATTGTTTAACTAAGAAAATAAATTTATTCTGTTCAATTTTATAATTTTAAAAATATCTTTGAGGTTTTAAAATAATTATCTGAATTCCATCTTCAAAATTATATGTCAATTTATTTTATGTTCTTATGGAATTAATATAAAACAATATTAATACTTCGTCTTTTTGACTTAACTACTTAAAATTTTTTAAGAAAATTAAACTATTTAGTTGAAAATTATTCTGGTTTTTGATTCACAGTTTAAATTGAAAATTCAACAACATTTAAAAAAATTAATCTTTTTTTTTTTAATCAAGATTTTGTGAAAAATTAATTATTTTGTTGAAAGATAATATTTACAGCTTAACAATTCAAGTTTTTTCGTATAAAATAAAAACTGCTTGGTTCAAAATTAACTTTTCGTTTGGAAAATAATATATCAAACAATTTTGTTACAAATATATATATATTTTGTTAAAATTATTATTTTTTCAAGTTAATCTCCGCTATTAAAGATTGCACTATTGAATGTTATATTGAACCATTTTGCCATAAATTCATTTTTGTTGTTATAAATTCGTCTTTTTTGGTCGAACGCTAATTTTCATGCGAGCAAATTCATCTTTCTGTTCAAAAATGTAATAAAAAATTTAAGTTTTGTAAAAAAATTCGAATATTTATGTGGAAGCTCATCTAATTTCTTATAAATAATTTTTTCCAAATATTCACCTTTGTAGTTGACAAGTAAACTTTTATGTTGAAAATTATTTTTTTTTCGTTTTTCAATAAAAACTTACCCCTCACAAGTTTGTAAATTAAACTATTAGTAACCTTATTCACGTGATTTTTCAAAATTGTGCTTTTTTGGTTAAAAAATTAATATTGATAGTTGAAAATTCATCTTCTTGACTTAAAAATAAAATAAAAAATAATGTTTCATTTCAAAAATTTTAATGTTTAGTATAGATAATTTTTCCCTATGACTTAAAGATTCCAAAATTTTTAAAATTTCTTCTCCCTGCTCATCTGAATATATATTAAAAGATAGAAAGTTTGAAATGTCCGTAGATTCTTAAAAATAATAACTTTTTATTTTATCTACTTAATTCTTAATTATTGCTTGAAATAGCGGAAATTCTGCACAATTGTTAATTCGTTTTGATGTTTTGTGTCGAGTTGGGAGTGCGAAAGGTAGATTATTATTTTCGCTATTAATAGGCATCAGATTATAAGATTTATGATAATTAAAATTCGTTTTAAGGACAATGCTGGGGCCAGACCATTCTCTTTTAAGCCATCAGAAATGAATGATGTAGGAGGTAATTGGGAGGGTTCCACACTACTGTGCACTCTATTATAATTATTATTTTAGAATCTGACGAGCTTCTGTTCCCGGATTAATTTCGAGAGTAAATTAGTTCGTAACTTGGCCAATTCGCGCGCTCTCTCTACGCTTTGTTGCCGGAAATTAACCGTATCGCCGCCACGGACCTTGACTCGGTACAGGATAGCCAAGAAACCGTAAAATCGAGAATTGATTCCAAATTAAAACAGAATAATTAATTATTATTATTGGGAATTTTTCAATCCAAAATTTCGTAGAAAAACTTATTTTTAAGAAATTCAAAAATAAACATTCTTAAAAATAAGTTATAAATTTGAGGAAAACATTTCTTTTAATAATTCTAACTAATTTTGAAAAAGAACTGAATGCAAACCTAAAAAAACTTTATAAAAATTGTTTATTTAAAAATATTTGTTTAGATTCTTATTTTCTCGCTTTCTCCTTAGCTGAAAGTTTCAATTCTTATTTGGTTCTAATGTTACGGGTCTGATTTTCGTCCTTGAAAGATTTTCTGCAAATTAGAAAAAAATTAATTTAAAAAAAGTAATAATTATAATAATAAAAAAACTAAAAATAATTTCTGTTTAATTCCTAATTACGTTAAGAATTACAACTATTCTGACTTGCAAAAGGAAGTTTACGAAAAGAATTATATTACAAATTTTACTTTGGACTTTTAACTTCTAAACCAAAAATTTCGTGAATAATTATAATTTTATTATTTAGAATATGACATTTTCCAAATAATGTCTAATTTTTACTTAGAGACAGGGAATTTTCTACAAGAATTATAATTCTGAGATAGAAAAAGGAATTTCAGTCAATAAAAATGATTTTGAGTTTGAAACAGGATATTATATAAATAATTTTTTTTGCAAATAAAAATTTGTCAAAATTTCAATTTTTCCTTTTCAAAATGTTGGAAAAAGGGAATTAATACACGCTGATCCAGCACTTTAGATATATTTTTATATATTTCAATTTCTCATGAAAAATGCAATTGAAAATAATAATAAAAGTTTTTTTAAAATAAAAATTAATTAGCAATTAAGAATTAAATTATGTTTAAAATGAATCTTTTTAATTGGAAAATTTATAATAGTTAACTATTTTTTTAAAAACAAATTTGCTTGTAATAATTAATTAATTAAATAGATTAAAACTTAGTCAATATCTTCTGTTGGAAATTTATTTATTTAGTGAAGCATTTAATTTTTTTGTAACAAAAAAGTATTTTTTAATAGAATGAAACTAATTGAGAATTTTTTTTTCCCTTAAAAATTAGTTTTTTTCTATAAGAAATTTAACAATCATATTACAGATTATTAAAAATTTGTATTTTTTGGTTGCAAATTCAACTACGTCAGCAAAAAATTAAGCTGTACCTGATTATTTTCTTAAAAATAATTTATTCTAGTAAACATAAACTGTTAGAATTTTTGTGTAGTGAAAATAAGTCTGAAAACTCAATTATTCTGCAAGTTTGTTTACTCGATAGAAAACTAATATCATTGGTTAAAAATTAATTTACTTTTAGTTTTATTTTATTAATTTAATTTACTTACTATTTGGTATCAAGTTCAATTTTTTACTTATTTAAAAATCATATTTCGGATATAAAATTCATTTATTTTGTAGGAAAATTTGCCTTTTGGCTTGAAAACTTAATAGTTTGATATAAAATGAAACTAGTTAAAAGTTAACATTTTTCGTTGAAAA
The DNA here is from genome assembly GCA_010014905.2 of Druon quercuslanigerum. Classification (NCBI taxonomy): domain Eukaryota; kingdom Metazoa; phylum Arthropoda; class Insecta; order Hymenoptera; family Cynipidae; genus Druon; species Druon quercuslanigerum. The sequence goes on along the minus strand of JAAAKG020101468.1, from coordinate 4,942 downwards.
TCCATATTTTTTCTGAAAATTCAACTGCTTAGGAAGAAAATTAAACGGTTTGGTTTGAAATTAAATTATTTATTTTAAAATCACGTTATGTTTTCGAAAATCGTATTTTTTTCTTAAAAATTAGGGGCTTGATTTAAAAATTGTGAGTAATAATATAATTTCTTAGGATTTTTTTTTTTGTATTTAAATTAAACTATACCAAATTTTTTTTAAAATAAGCCTTCAATATCAAATATTTTGTTGAAAATTTTTTTATTTGATAGAAAATTAATATTTTTTTTTAAAATTATTTATTTGGTTGAAGATTCATCTATTGCGTTAAAATCGGATCTTTCTTGATTGAAAATAAAATTAATCTTTAAAAATTATTAATTACGGGATTAGAAGTCTATTGTTTTATAAAAAATCAAATCTTTAGTTTGTAAAAATGTGTTTCTTTTCAATAAAAAATTACCCATGCCATGTAGTTATTCTGTAAAAAGTTGAACTATTTTGTTAAAAGATTAATTCTTTTGTTGCAAATTTAGAATATTTTGTTAGTCAACTATTATATGTTATTTTATTAAAATTCGTCTTTTTGGGATAAAAAAATTTACTTTTTGTATGAAGATTCCTTTATTCTAGTTAAAAATTGAACTATTTAGTGCTAAATTAAGTTTTTTCATTTAAAAATGCTATTTTGGGCTTCAAAATCTTTTTTTTTTAATTCGTTTTTTTTCTTAAAAACTGAACAATTTAGTTCAAATATAATGACTTAATTAAAGTTAACATTTGTTTAAAAATTCATATTTTTGCTGAAAGTTCAACTTCTTAGGTAGAAAATTAAACGGTTCGGTCTAAAGTTAAATTATTTATTTTAAAATCACCCTATTTTTTTGAACATCGTACTTTTGTCTAAAAAATTAGGGGCTATATTTGAAAATTTTGAGTACTTACCTAATTTCTTAAGAATTACATTCTTTGTATTTATAGTAAACAATAAGAAATTTTTTAAATTTAAAATAAGCCGTTAATGTCAAATATTTTGTTAAAAATTTGTTTATTTGATAGAAAATTATTATTGTTTCTTGAAAAATCATTTATTTCGTTGAAGGTTCAAACTATTTCGTTAAAAATGTATCTTTCATGATTGGGAATAAAATTTCTTGTTTAAAATTATTCGCTCAGGGATTAAAAGTCTATTGATTTATAAAAAAATCAAATTCTTAGTTTAGAAAAATTAATATTTTTTTTTTAAAATGAGTTTCTTTTTAATAAAAATTTTCTCATACCATTTAGTTATTCGGTAAAAAATGTAAGAATTTGTTGAAAGATTAATTCTTTTGTCGAAAATTCAGAATATTTTATTTGTCAACTATTATATGTTATTTTATTTAAATTCGTCTCTTTGGGCTGAAAACTTCACTTTTTGGTTCAAGATTAATCATTTTAGTAAAAAATTCAAATATTTAGTACTAAATTAAGTTTTTTTATTTAAAAATCCCCTTTCGGGCTTGAAACTAATTTTTTCTTGAAAATCTGCATTTTTGGTTAAAAAACTGAACAATTAGGTATAAAATTAAATGCTTTAGTTTAAATTTTTTTTTAAAAATTCATATTTTTGAATAAAAGCTTAACTACTTGGGTAGAAAATTAAACTCTTTTTTTTTTAAATTTCAACTCTTTATTTTTAAATCAATCTTATTTCTTAAAAATTAGTTATTGTAACCAAAAATTTCACCATTTAGTTGAAAGTTTAACAATTTAGTAGAAAATTAAATGATCTAGTTAAAAGTTAATATTTTTTTGAAAATTCATAGTTTTGATTAAAAGCTTAACTACTTGGGTAGAAAATTAAACTCTTGTTTTAAAAATTTAAACTGTTGATTTTTAAATCAATCTTATTTGTTAAAAATTAGTTTTTGTAACCAAAAATTTGACTATTTGTTTAAAAGTTGAACTGTTTTCTTAAATAGTCAGATATTTTCTTAAAGTTATATTTGTAAGAAAATTAAACTTTTTTTTGAAAATTCTCTTAGCTAAAAATGATTTTTTTCTCGAAAATTCAATTTTTTGTGTTTAAAATCGAAATTTTAAGAGATTAATCGTCTTTTTTTCAAAATTATAGAAATTTAAATGAGATTAAACTCAAATTAAAAATCCTATTTAACGTTCAATAATCAAATTATGGTGTAAAATTCCAGAAAATAAAACCAAGAATTCACCGATAAAATTTGGAGAACCACCATAAAATGTTCCTGTTGAAATTAAAAAAAAAAACAAAGTAAAACCTTTCCCTCCTAAAAAGAAGAAAAGAAAAATGAGAAGGCAACCAAACACATTCCCTTCCTGCTCCTTTTTCCATTTTTTTCGTCTTTTTTTATTATTTTTAAATCAAATAAGAAACAAAAACATTTGATAAAAATAAATACTAATGTTTTGGTTCAGTAAAAAATTTAAAAAGATAAATAAAAAATACCCAAACACCTGAGAATTAAAAAAAATTAACAATTTTGTTGATCAGTTGCTTAAAAATTAAAATATTTTCTGAAAATATATCTATTTAGTAGAAAATTAACTTTTTTATTTATAAATTATGTTTAAAACAAATTCCTAGAGATTAAAAATTATAAAATGTTTTTCTCGATAATATTAGTCTTTGAATGACCGAGACAATTTTAAATCAAGGTAAAGTAAATAAAGAAAGAGCAGACCCCCACTCTTCTCCCCTTTAGAGTGTCACGTAATATGTTAGAGCATCCAACTTAAAGCAGGCTGACCATTTTAATCAACGCAAAAAATTTTCGGTCCTTTCCCGCTTTTTTTCTAGCCAATGGAATTTCAAAAATCGAACTCTATTTTAAAGGTTTTTGAATTAAGAGCAATAAAAAATAAAGAAAAAATTAAAGCATTCAAAGTAGAAGTCTCGAATTTTAAAGTTTTAAAATTGAAGTTTAAAAGTTTTTCATGCAAATTCTCTAAGTTAAAAAATAAATCAAAGACCTTTAAATATTTTCAAATTTATATTAATATTTTATTTTGGCTAGAAACATCAAAAATTAAAAAATTTAACTAAAAAGAAAAAATTGTAATTTTTTCAAATTTCAAATTATTTTCGAAATTTTTTCAGAACATTGAAATAAATTTTAGAATTAATTGGAATTGTCGAAATAATATCAAATAATTTAAACATATTATGAAAGGCTACAAAAGAATAAAAACGTTTTCTTAATGTTCATAGGAAAATTGAAAATGATTTTTCATGCGGAAAAATTATTTTAACAGAATATTTGAAAAGCTTTTAAGAGATTTGCAAAATTGTCAAAACGATGCTGGAAGATTTTAATTATTAAAAAATTTTTTTTAGATTTTTCTAAAAATTGAAGGAAAAATTCTATTTTTTAAATTCTATTCTTTTTAAATTATTTTTTAATCTTTTTAAAACTTGTAAATATCTATTAAAATTATTGAACTTTTTTCTAAAAATAATAAGTGTTCAATTATTATTTCTACATAAAAATTCAACAATTTTTCTCACAAATTAAACATTTTTCAAATAAAACAGTACAAATCGTGAGGTTAAAAGTTTAAAAGATTTTCGAAATTTTAAGAATTATAGCTTTATATGTCAAACAATTAAAATTAAATTAGCAGTCAAATATTTCTAAATATTAAATAACGATTCTTTTTCTTAATCTAATTTTTAAAAATTAAATTAATTAAAAAGTGAATAATTTAGACCCAAACAACTAAATAAATTTTCTTAATATTCCCAGGAAAATCGAAAATGATTTATCATGTTGAAAAATTATTTTAACAGAATAGTTAAAAATCTTTTAAGAGATTTGGAAAATTGTCAAAAAGACCCTGGAAGATTTTAAGGGTTAAAAAAAATTCCGGATTTTCTCAAAATTAAAGGAAAAGTTCTATTCTGGTTTTAAATTAATTGTTTATCTTTTTTTAACTTGTAAATATCTATTAAAATTACTGAATCGCTTACAAGTTAAACATTTTTTAAATAAAACAATTAAAATGGTAACGTTAGAAGTTTAAAAGCTTTTCAAAATTTTAACAATTAATGCTTTATATGTCAAACAATTAAAATTAAATTAACAGTCAAATATTGCTTAATATTAAATGATTAAACTTTTTCTTAATTAAAAAATTTAAAATTAATTGATTGAAAAGTGAATAATTTAGACCGAAACAATATTTTTAATTCAATAAAAGCTTTAGATTACAAAAATATTAATATTTTAAATTATTTTTACAATCTGAAAATTTTAAAAATTTAAACGAATTTTGAATTGTTTTAGAAAATAAATTATTGTTCAATTTTTATTACTTAATGTGCAGATGTATTAAAAAAATTATTTATTTATTCATTCATATACAGTTGGCAATATTATGCTGTTTTTTTATTAAAAATTTTCAACTTCAAACTATTGTGAATCAATGTCAAACAATTAAAATTAAATTAGCAATAAAATATTTCTAAATTTTAAATAATGACTCTTTTTTTCATTACAAAATTTCAAATTAAATTGCTTAAAAAGTAAACAATTTAGACCGAAACAATATTTTTAATTCAATAAAAGCTTTAGATTACAAAAATATTATTACTATGAAGTTATTTTTACAATCTGAAAATTTTTAAAATTTAAAAAAATTTTGAATCGTTTTAACAAATAAATTATTGTTTAATTTTTATTACTTAAAGTGCAGATCTATTTTAAAAATTATTTATTTATTCATTCATATACAGTTGGCAAAATTATGCTGTTTTTTTATTAAAAAATTTCAACTTCAAACTATTGTCAATCAATGTCAAACAATTAATATTAAATTAGCAATAAAATAGTTCTAAATTTTAAATAATGATTCTTTTTCTTAATTACAAAATTTCAAATTAAATTGCTTAAAAAGTGAACAATTTAGACCGAAAAAATATTTTTAATTCAAT
>JAAAKG020101467.1:0-39330 GCA_010014905.2 Druon quercuslanigerum | reverse complement strand
AATTCGTTTGAAAAATAGTTTACTCTCGTAACAATATATCTACATTTTTATTAATATTCTAGTTGATAAAAATGTTATGAAAAAAAAAACTGTTTATCATTTTTTTATTCTTTAATATAGGGATAATTCTGAATTGAAATAAGTGTAAATAATTTAAAAAAAAACAATGAATAATTTTCAAAATTTTAAATAATTTAAAATAAAAATTACTGATGAGGAGAATCAAAAGTATAAGAGAGCCCTAAATCAAGCACCACCTCTGCGCGTGGTATATTCGGTCCTATCTCTACGAAGGAGGTGAGCAGCAGACCGGCCGAGAAACGTGATCGTCAACTCAATCTCAACTCAGATACGATTGAACATTTTTAATCGTATCTCGGGAACCGATAAAGATTTTTGAAGTTTCTTCGGCTTAAATTAAAGATTAAATTTCAGACTCTATGTCGCGTAGTTTTTAGATTTTTGCAACAATTTTCCTAGGTCATGCTAAAACTTGAAGTCGAGGTACAAAATTTTAGAAAATCTAGAATTTTTTTTATAACCCATCACGTGCTGTATTCTTTTCAGTAATTAAAAAAACTCTTTAACATTACTAGACGTCGAATTTCATAGGCTTTTTAAATGTTTTGTTTTTTTAAATGCCCAATATTTTTTTTCACTGAGTTATCGTGGTACAAAGCCAGCAGTGATTTTTTAAAAGTGCTTGCGTCAATCGATCTCATAATTTCCGACGGTAGTGTACGCATTGTCATTAACTTTGACATTTATTACAATATTATATTATATTTCCAAAATATAAGCGTTTGGTTTAGAATTTATAAACATAGCATTCAAATTTGCAATGATAAGCCTCGCAACGGTTTGCTGTTCATGGTATAGTTGGAGAAGATTTAGTTAAAATCTCAGGCAGAAAATTGGAACCGCTCTTAATATAAATTTTAAAAAAACATAATCATAAAACTTTTTAACTACACTGTCTAATTCTTGGATAGCCTTGCGATCTTCATTGAAACATTGGACTACATCAGACAAATTTAAAAAAGCAAAACCAAAAAGATTTTTAAAAAATCACTTTATTACATCATTACTTGATCCGAGCTCTTGAATTTTTCTCCGCCAACGTTGACCTAAATGAAATCTACAACCATTTATAATATTGGAATTATTAAAAACTGAGCGAATAGTCGTACGGCTACCAATCTCAAAGTCGGCATAAATTATTTTAGTCCTAAGGAGCAAATGTAATTTTTTACATTCTGAATCTAAGTCAGTGAAAGCAGTTTATAGGAATTTCTTTTTTTTGCAAGAAGTGAGAAGGCTCCTCTATTGCTTGTATTATTTATTGTTTAAACTACATTATTTAAACACATTCATTAGAGTACATCAAATTTTATACATTTCAATAAGCTTAATAAATTTCTATTAATTTACGTACATTTTCGGAGAATTTATAAAAATTTATAAATTTATATCAACTTTTTTTTAGGTGAAATCACCAAAAAAAAAATACAAAGGAGAAGAGGAATTTGGAATCGATAATTTAAAAAATAAAAGTAAAAAAAATACATTATAGCAGCAAATTCCAAATAAAAAAATAGCTCATTCTTACAGTTTTTAACGAAATACCTCGAATCACATCAAACCTGAACTGCTAAGCTTAAAAAAAATTCAAAAACTTTAACAACATAAAATATTGAACAACCTTTTTTTTAATGTATGGGGAATTATATCTTTTAAAATAAAGCTTCAAATCTATTTGTTAATTGCACGTGTTTCTTTTTAATTAATTGCAGAATTACAAACTAAAATTTTTTCCTCGTTTCCAATTATAGGCGAATTCATTTTAGTCATCTAAAAAGAAGAGTTTTATACCAAAAGAGATGAGTTTTTAAAGAAAAAGTTAAGTTTTTCAGCAAAAAGTTGAACGTTTTATAAAAAATTTGACTCAGTATCACGAAAAGATAAATTTGTAATAAAAAACTTAGGTTAACTTCGTAAAATCAATTCCCCTTTTCTAGCTCTCCTCATTAGATATGTGTAAGCCTCATATTTAGGAAATTTAATTATGTCCGTAAAATAATGGTTTTAGAGAGAAAAAAAAAAACATATTATTAATTTTGTAATTTTTAGCTAGCTGAATTATATATTTCTCTTTCATCAATTAAAAAAAAAAAATTTCCAACGGATTTCATGGATATTTCTTTTACATAAATTTTTTTACATTGAAAATAATATATATTAAAAACAAATGTGCCAAAATATAAAATTTAGAACAAAAGTATTTTAAAGAAAATGTATTTATTTTAATAAAGCGGTTTCTGCGGAAATTTACGGTAGCATATGTGACGTGTTAACGACATTCCCATGTAACTTTCTCCTCAAATTACAATGAGGGAAATGAAGATATCAGCATTAATTTTTTTTATGGATAATGTTTTTGCCCATGATGGGCTGGGCAGTTTTGAGACGCTTGTTAAAAAAAATTTTAATATATGTAATTTTCACCTTATTACTCGGGTGCATTTGCAGTCGACCAGAGACGAAAAAGTTAATTAAGTAATTAAAAACTTGAAACTTTGGTAATAATAAACTTTTATAATACATATAGCTAGCAGGCAACCTAAATTACCTAATGAAATTTTATTTGACGCACCTCTCCTCCCAAATGCTAATTTACATTATTTCACTTAGAAATACCATGTTGCAAATTTTTTTACAATCTCCATAAATTGCATAATTAATTTAGGCAACTTCGGTCGACTGTAATGGCACCCAGCACTTCTAATAAATGAAAGGAAATATCCATTCCACCCACTGCCTTTTTTGTATAAATTTAAGTACCGTAACATTATAATGTACTATATGCCCTCGATAGAAAAATATATATTTTTGAATAACATAATTTTTTGTTCGCAATAACCCTGTCAATTCTTAGCACCTGATCTTTTAATTAGAAGAATAATTATTTACCTGGAAACTTTTTCTATTAATCAAAGAAAATAAATTACTTGATCTCCGCATGGATAAATTACTGCATTTACATAAGAGCAAACAAATCCTTGGTCATCACTTTTACTCCCTAGGCAAGAAAAAGAATTTGATTTATTTCGTGAGATTGTTCAATGGGCTATGAATTTCAATTCAGTAATCCGAGCCGTTGCTCACACGTCGAGCAGAACTGTTGCCAAAAATTACCCGTATATTACAAAATATTTCCATAAATTTTTGTCAATTAAAATAAATTAAAAAAAAGTCTATAAATGTCACAAATATTCAGAAGCCCGCACATGTTACATTAAAATCCGATCCTGTTTGAATAGGCTGAAATTGTAATAAAATATAGTTTTAAACATCCTGATAAAAAAACCCAATGGACACCAGTCCAACCAATTAAGTCCCGCTCAAAGTTTCAAGAACAGGTATAATTACATTCCGACTTCGCAATAAGAGCGCTCAAAGGAATTTCCGACAAGTGTTTCTCTCTATATACGATACTCTACAATGCACTTAAAATAAGCACGGTAGTGGGGGTAGTGCTCGATCACGGATTAGGGCAATCGCTCTTATTGAGAACCCTCGTATTGAGAAGGCCCTCTGTATTTCAATATAACAAAGTACAATCACTGAACAAAATAGCAATACTGGCCAGAACAGTTTAACTAATCAAGGCAAAATAATGTCACTGTCCTGGGAATAATAGATAAAACGTTGACACTATCACGACTATGTGACATCTATGGTACAGAGGTATTGAATGCTATATTTTTCATTACAAAACCCATTTTTCTATTACTCTGAAAAAGTTCATACGATAAATGCGTCTTTGGATATAATAAAAATTGACGGCCGGGATGCGTGAACCGGGCGAGCGCTCGGAACGGGTAAAAGTATTGTCCAAGACAAGAAACTGGAGAGGGGAAATTTGTTTTCGATGATCTTTGTTCAAAAAATTTGACAATATAGAGAATTGGAAACTTCATTTTTTCTTCACAAGATCTTTTTTGGTTGCATCGCTTGTTTTATATAAAAAAATAAAAATTTTAATTTTTTCGCAGTTTTTTTTCATTGAAAACCTGTTTTTTTTATAATTAACTCGTAATAATGTGGCCGATTCTTGATAAAATTGGCAATTTTTTCAACGTGTAGGGGAATCTTTTCCGCTTCCGGTGAGGCAGGTGAACATTACATAAACATAGTAATTGTTTATAATAATTTAATTCGAGAAAATACCGTATTTTTTGAGCATCTGCTATTAAATTTTTTTGTATGAATTGAAGTATGAAAAAATCGTAAAGACAGATACATGAAGTAGTGCTGGGAGAAGTTTTTCGTCAAACAATATTTTAGTTGGTTAAAAATGTAAAAAAATAGGATGAGTTTAACTTGATTGCGATTGCAGAGGAACGACTTTGTTTTCTACGAGAAACATTGAAAAACGAAAGATTAATAATAACTCTTGGAAAAACTCTTTAAATGTGCACGATTCAAAGAACGAAGCAGAAATTAACACTTTCTTTACATTTTGTGCAATGCAGTATTTATTTCAAGATTTTTCAACAGACTTGTTTACAGTTCATTCATCATTTGTCCATAAACTTTTAATAGCAAAATAGAATATATTGATAAGATAACATTTTTTTGTAAAACAAGTATTTTCGATGAAAAATTTCCCATCCCCACTATCTTGACTTGGACAATAGTTTTACCCGTTTCGAGAGCTCGCCCCGTTCTTGAATCCCGGCCGTAATTTGTACAATTATTTGAGAATTTTATGTTATATACTGTTGGCCCTTTAGAAGTTTTTTATCATTTCTACGCACCTAAGGAATTGCTCAGATTCAATTTTTTGTACCTATCAATATAAGCAGCTTCCGAGATTTTTTTCGTAATTATTTTCTAATGCTTTATTGAACAGTAGTTATTTTTTGTGTGATAATTAGGTGTTAACTTCAGTTTTTTCCAGTTTTTATCATTTGTGAACGTCTATAAGGAATAACATAGATTTCATTAACTTTTATTCTTTAATATAGAAATTTTCGAATCAGGTAAGTACGTATGTCACATATGTTAGATATATCTTTAGATTAAAGTTATAAAAGTTTAAAAAGTATAATTTAAAGATTTATTAAAACAGTAAAACAGAAATGAGCTTATTAAGATCTTTTAAAAAACATTTATTTTGTTCGATTTTTTAACTTAATAAAAAAACTGTTATCAATTGTGCTATGTTCAACAACATCAATTTTACAATTTTCTAATTTTCAAAAAATTTTTAGTCTGTATACTTTTAAATTTACCGCCACGTATGGCGCTTCTGCGCCTGGGGTCTGTGTAGACACTCAGTGATTTTTTATTTCACATCTCTCGAACGAGTTTGCAGATTGCACTCACGTCGCGTCTTCTCTTTGAAGTTCAAAATAAAATCGAGATCCATAGTAAAAATCAATCTTATTTCAGTAATTAGTTTGAAAATCTGACTTAGTGCGCGGATAATTATTATTTAAAATTAAAGTATACTTTTGTGCATACATTTTTTCCTTCCTTCCTTCCTAACCCAAATTCAACACGTGGTTTCCAAATTTCAACAAATCCTAGGAGATTCCATCATCAGTCATTGAAATTCTACTCCAATTTCCTTACCAGAATTGGTTAACTTGATTTGACCTTTAAAGTTAACCGCATTCTTTATGATGAGCCTTAAAAGATCAAACAAGTTACAAATTTCTCGCCTGGAGCCACTTTTTTTAACCGCTTTGTGACCAGATCCTAGCCGGTATTGAACCTGGGATCCGACCAGTTCCACCGACCAGCGCCAGGTTCAAATCGAGGCTACCCGACCGGATATGTAAGTTTTCGCTATTTCCACTTTTAATCATTTGTACACATCTAAGAAAATTCTTAGTTCCATTTATTCTTATTCCTCCACACAGGAACCGCCAAAATAGATACATAGTACAATACACATCTATAATGAATTGATTACAATTCATTCGCATGTTCCTCAATATTTGATTTATTAGTTATTTTGTGTTTCAGCATTAGACGTAAACTTACGCTATTTCTACTTTTTCATTATTTACACACATCTAAATAAATGCTAGTTCCATTTGTTCTCATACCTCAATATAGAAAACTTCGCAATAGTACATGCAACTTTTTATGTTTGCATAATACTTGCTGAATTAAAACTAAAACAGAAGAAAAAATAGCATGCATAGTTATGCATGTTATATTGGATTAAAACCTCGCGTAATTGTGCTTATTTTTGGAGAACAGTATGCCCAAAATCATCAAATAGCAATTCTTCGTTGTGGCAATCTTAATCATCCTCTTCAAGAGATAAGATATGAGCCTAAAGTGTAAATTTCAATTGAATTTTTAAAGTGGAAATACGTGAAGTTGAACAGAATGCAGAATGTTTAAGATTTAACCCATTAAGGCCCAAATGGACAATTTTTTATGCCTTTTTCAACCGCGATTTTGTGACTTTTTTGCGTCCATAAAACCTAACCTTCAAAATCCATATATAGGTTTTTTACAATTATAGATGTCGGCTTTAAACCGACAATTTCTTGCTTAATTTGATATTAAAAAAAAAAAAATCGATTATGAATGTTAACCAAAATCGGTATGTAGGATTTTTTGGTTCACTGATTACAAATCCGTTACCAGATTTCACAAATTCAAGATAGCGGATCCAATATAACGGACGAAAATATACAAAAATGTTCAATTTTCATAAAAGTTGGTATAGAGGGGTTTTTAGGATCGCTGATTACAAATCCGTTAGCAGATTTCACAAATTCAAAATGGTGTTTTCGCACTCTTCAAACTCAAAATCATCATCGTGAACTCGTTTTGAACGCTTTGAATGACGAGACATTTCGTTTTGGCATGACAATTTATTATGTACTACTTACATAAAAGTTTTTTATAATTTTGTACCCACAAAAAATTCTCCATGAAAACCAACATTAATACATTATGTTAATCAAAACAAAAACGTCGCTGCGAAGTACTATGGTTGTATTCACTATGAATTTATTTATTTATGCTAATTTAATTATCACTTTGCTTCCTCATAGTTGTCAAGTAAATTTACTTCCTCACAAAGGGAGACTTTCTCTAACAAAAGAAAAGAATGGATGCTTTCAATATATGTCAAGCTTATGTTTCTCTCTTACTGAAAATCTTATTTTCATGAAATCAGAGAGTGTTAGATTTTTAATTTAAGAAGGAGTTTTCTTAAAACAAACAACGTAACCTTTTTTACACGCTACATGTCGCTATTGGTTGATCAAGAATGATAATCGAAAGTTCGTCAATAGGTCAATCCACGCGCCTTGAAAACCCTAACAATTACATCAAATACAATACTCTTATATTCCAAAATTTATAAAAATCCTTTTAAAAAAAAAGTGAATGCTTTTTTTATAGAAATTTAAAAACGATATTAGTAGGTTGTGGTAGGTCATAAAAGTTTTTTCAATTGGGCAATCGATGCTTCTCGATGACACGAACAAACCTACTAATACATTACTATTGTATTCCTAATACTACAAAAAGTTTTCCTCACATTAAAAAGAGAAACCATTTTTTTTGAATTTGTATATCGATATTGGTAGATGATAAGAGTTTATTGAAAGTTCATCAATAGATCATTCGACGATTCTCGAAGACGCGAACAAACATATCGTCTATAGTTCTAGAAACCGTATTGCTATATTTTGAATATCACAAAAGTTTTTCACATTTAAAGACGGAAATTTATTTTTTCTTTTTAAATCTGTAAACTCAAAAAAAACTACCTCTAAATAGCCGATATTGCTTAAAATACTGTCAGACCTGGACATAGATCGGAGCTACTGTTCTTCCAAATTTGATAATTATAGCACTTTTAGTTTTTGATATATGGAAACAAAAAAAAGTTACACACACAGACATTATAAACCTCCCTCTTAGAGAAAGCAATCAAATTGATATCTAAAACTGTTTGATATAACCATTAAAAAGCTTCAGATTAGAATAGTTCTATAAATTTCCTCAACTTCTATAAATGTGAGAAATTAAAGTAATGTATGTTTGTTAAACTTTCAGCAAGATGTTCGTAAAAAAATATAGTGCGTGCTAAGTACTACATCAATTTAAGTTTTATTTTTTACCGTGATAAACAATTGAGGACAATCTTTCATTTTTGTAATGAACACTCGCTTTGAAGAAAGGCGACATATTACCAACGTCATTTAGTGGCAACGAAACTTGTTTTTCCAGGTTAGATAAAAATCCTTCGCTATCGGACCGCGTGCTTCTCTCACATTGCATTTTTACACTTGCAAATTCAATTGCAAACGATGTTTCGAAAAATGCTGTGACTGTGGGAAATCACAGTGACGTCAAAGCGATCTATGACGCATGCGCGTTAAACTCGGACGGGAAGGTGGCATATCGCATCAACTGCACGCCACTCGACTACAGAGTTTATTCTTAAAGTTTTACAGTCGGTAAGCAGTTGAGTTCATCGGCGGCCGCGACGCAACAAATTTATTTCGCTCTCATCTCAAAAAACTATCTACACCAAATTAATTTAACCACTGCGATATTTTTCAAACAGTGATTTTTTTTTATCAGCAAATCAAAAAGTGTCAAAGTGTGCTTCAAATTATCTAGAAATGAAATCAGCGCGAAGTAATCCGGCGGAAATAGTTTTGTTGTAATGTAAAATAAGAAGATAACAACTTAACGGTTCAGTGCGAAGATTGAATGTCTTCCATTAAGTGCGCTGTAATTTGCGTGAACATCACGTGACTTATCAATAAAAGTGTTTGCATCCAAACTTAAAAGCGGCTACACTATCTTTATTTGACTATACCAAAAGAAGTGAACGCGGGAAGATTTTACAAAACTATGTATATTTAATGATGACCTTCTTATTGGAATACCATCAAACTGCGGACCGCCTTGGAGGAAGTTGTCTCAAGGTAAACTACCGAATTCAACTTTTTTAACTTAAAAAACTGACATGGCAGCATTTCTAAATGTAAAGTTATGGGCATTTTTTATAAAACGAATCTTGATTCATTCTGAAGCGCGAAACTTCTTACCTTTTGTTATCTAACAATGAGTTGGTTTAAATTATTTTGTAATCCATATAGAAAACGTAAATGCACTATTGATTTTAAAAAGAATTGAAATAGTATTTAATGAGGAGTTTTCGCGCAATAATAAAATATTTCTTCAATCCTCACGTGGCTTTAAAGAGTTACAAAAAAGAAACCATGAAGCGCTTTTGGCTCAAGAGCAAAGTTCACATTACAGCAAATTGTTCAACTTCCAGATTTTATCGCATCCAACGGGTTAAATAATTCTTTAGGATGAGTATTTTCAAAAACGTAACTGATTATGTAACTAAAGATGAGAATTGACTTTCTAAAAAATCCAGTTGCCTTCAAATACGAAAATAATCGTACAAGATTTCAGAAACATTCCAACGGAGAGCACATAAATATTCGCATTTCTTACATATTTTGCATTATGAACACACCCGTTGTATTTCCACGTGTACCGGCAGATATGCACGTGAATATATATTCGCAGTGCAAATAACTTCGGAGATATCAACACATTTGTCATTTTTGAGCCGAAGTTTTCCGAAGTCACTACATTGATACAAATTTCATGATTCGTGTTTTGTTGAAACAATAAGTGAACAAGCTTGGACATAAATAAAAATTACGCATAAAAAAAGCTTCAGAAAATTGAGACAATAAATGCGCAAATTACGTAAAGATAAAGTCTTTTTTCTTTTATTAATTGGCAAGCAGACCATGAAACCCAACTTATCTTATACTTGACTTGCAAAAATAATTTAATATTAACATCTTTCCGATTAAAATGTGCTGATTTATAAGCAAAACAATAATATTATTTTGTACGAATTTCTACAACGGTTCTGAATTAGTTTATTATAATTAATAATCCGATGTTTCGGCACCTCCTTTTGGCTTTCATCAAGCTACACAAAAATCTAGTTCTGAAAATCATAGTTATTAAATCTATGCATTTGTCGATCCTACCAAATAATTCTATAAAACATTACGTAATCTCAGATTGGAAGAAAACCTCTCTTGATATATAACAGTTCTTAAGAAGGTATATACTAAATAAATAAATATTTAGTTTATTGTTTTAGATACAATAAGAAAGATAATTGGTTATTCATTTTCTTTGGACACACATCAGCGTTTTAATCAAACAGTTCAAAATTCGAAATCTGATGACCTTCTTCTTTAGTTATTATTATTTAAGATTTGAGTGACGTAAGAGCTGTGCTTAGGATTATAAGTACTTTTTATTAATATCAAGTTGCAATACGCTCTGGTCTTTTATCAAAAGAATCTTTCGATGTGAGCATTTGGTAGCATAATTTGAACTATTTGTTTAGTTGCAATTATGTAAGAGGGTCGGTTACTGGAATCAAAAGTTGCTTATTTTGCATATGGAAGAGACATTTTAAGTTGCATACATACATAATTTAGTATTCCGATAAACATAAGTCTAACAAAGTACCCGAAAAATTAAACTTAGATGAGATTAAAATATGTATATTTATTTCTATTGTCTGCATGCTATTTAAAATACAAAATGAACTCACTAACGAGTGTAGAATCACCTGCGTAATTTCTACTGATAGTTCTCATTCGTAACAGTGAATTTTGAAATGTCAGGATTTCACACTAATACCTATCTTCTGCAAATATTGCGGAATATTATGCAATATTCGAAAATGAATATGAATTAGACAAATCAAATGTTCTTTAGAATAATCTGAAATGTTTTGTAATTTTTGAAAATCATGAAAATTATGAAATATGTGTATCTATTTTTTCACTTTCCGGAAAAAGAGATTCTGCTTTTTTCAAATTGTTCAACATCAACCCATAAACCCTGGACTTTTAAAATTCAAATTGGGCTTTAAATAAGAAAAGCTAGACTTTTAAAGCTAGGCTTTCTCATCAACTCATGAAAAGATAGTAATTTCTGAGAGTAATGAAATTTTTTTTTCCCCTCTGTAAATCATGATAAGTTAGTTTTTTGGAATAAATAATACATTCCATGAGTTACTATTACTACAACAATTCCAAAATATATTTTAAAAAAATATTTCATATTGAATTTTACATCAAACTTAAAAAGTAAATAAACTTTAATTTACAAAAAGTCAGGAACAAATACTTCTTCTTTACATTTTTTTCGTAAATCGATTTTTCCCCATTTTAAATTCAATGTTAATTCCAAACGCATACGAATATAATATAATATAATCTCAGCAGAAAATAATTTTAAAAATACGGGACAAAGTAAATATTGAAGATACAAGTATTGCCCATACTGATCCAAAGCTTTGAAGATTTCAATCGATTAATAATTATTATGTGCTGAGTGAAAGGTTCGAAAGTACCAGTGAAAGGTTCGAAAGTACCACTATATTACGTTCTTTGATCCTTTCTGTGCACAATGATAAATTCTAGAGTGAAAAACAATATTTTGTGTAGCACGTGTTAATATTTGAATTTCGAAAACAAAAAAACGACATATTTTCTTTCTCCGGAAATGGAAACTTTGGGGGGGGGGGGTAAATTTCCTCAAGCTTGGAAAGCGTTTTTTGGATCACCCTATTGTATACATATGTATTTCCGATTACAATATGAAATCCTGGAAAATTTAAGTTGAAAGAAAATGAAAAATATTTTTTAAACAAGCTTTTATTAAAATGTAAAAAAAGAAATAAAGTAATTTACTCTAAGACGGTAGGTTACAGTAATAATATAATAATAATAGAGTGACTACAAACAAAAGTGCGTGGCGCAACTATCAAAATTTCTTTCGCATATAAAAATTTTCAATATGTACGACCCCGCTTTTTTTTAGTGACCTGATGATTCTTATATTATTATTGTAATTACCATCTTTAAAGTGAATTATTTTGTTTCTTTTAAGTATATTTAAGTAAAGGCTTGTTTTTTTTTAAATTATCGCCCTCCTGCCCACGCTCTCTCGATTTTTAATTCGTAAACTGTTGCTAGAAGGAATTTATATTATACTTTCTGAATTCAGATGTGAATGCTTAATGAAAGATTAAAAAATTAATTCTTGGCGTCCAAATCGTAAAATTCGCACTATCAACACAACTGTACACACACGATGAGAGAGAAAGCAAGTTTTACCGGTTTTGAAATACTGACCAACCAAAAACAAAGTCGCAATAACTATTTTCCCTAAAAAAAATGCTCACACAGCTTCTAAAGTTATTCATGTATGAATTAACTTTTTTTATTACATCTACTAGTTTGCGCAGCTATAACAAGGAATTGTTCTGAATGAAAGTTTTATAAGCTTTATTTTCGTTTGATGGCAAATTCCTTTCACAGAGAATTTTTATGTGCAATACCGTTCGAGCTCTTACCTTCAGAACGGATATGCATATACAAACAAGTCGTTGAGTTTTTATTATCATTAATAAAAAAAATTAACTTGTGACATTCTCCTTTTTTATGCTTCATGAGATACAAACATCATAAAGTGATTCGCCAGCTTTTCAAAAACTTGGTTTCTTATTTTCATTCGAGAAAGAAACAAAAAAAAGAATATGAAAATACGCTTCTCACCCACTCGAAAGTTAATGACTCTAATTCTAATCTAATTATGTTTTCTTAAAGTTCCAAGTATAAAATCATCACTGGTGTTTATTAATTCTTTTGTATTAAAATATTATGATCAAAGCTTGCCTCAAGTTATGAATTGAATGATTTAAACATTTACAACTTTGTAGAACTCAAGTTCTCCTTGAAAATGTTTTTGATTTACTTTTGGTATCCTAATTATAATTACCAAGGAACAGATGAATAAAGAAATGCGGATCTTTTTATTTCAACTCCCTACATTAATCTTCATCAGACATTTTGAATGTGTCTCTGATATTTAATTTTATGAAAAATAAATCGAAAGGGATTCTGTATCGTTGGTATACAAAAAAGTACATATAATTTCTCTTGTGGATTTAGTGAAAGGAGAACGCAGTTTATAAGACCAACGTTTTTTTCAAGATTTCAGAATGCGCCGAACTACAACGGAGCAGCTTTGGAATTTGAACAATGCTTCATTGAAAGGCATCGAGTACTCACTGAATAGGTAATTTTGCGACTAAAAATATGAGAAACACGACTCAAGCCAGTGATTTAAAATAAATGTGTTGCAAGCATATGCCTTTTCAGGTTTCAAAGTTGACCAAATCCTTCAAATCTTTCTTTGAAAACGAACATTTACCATAACTCAATTTTTCACACAAGCTATAAGACAAAAACATTTAGTATGAAGTCTATTAATATTTAAAAACAAAACAGAAAGTTCGAAGCAAAGTATATAACAATCAATATTTTATTGATAAAAATAAGAATCGTCACCCTCCTGAAAAAACGTTTTAAAAAATGAACGAGATATATCACAAAAGTGATTCAATTACAACAATAAACGCAACTGATCAAACTTTCTTATCATTTTGCGCATCCGCTCATACCTAATTTCAATTCACGACCTTGCTAAGAAAAGTATCCATTTTAAAAATGTATTAAGCATTTGTTAATATTAGTTGTAAATCAGAACTTTTTCTGCACATTTAAATACTCAAATTATATATGTAACTAAAAAGTATAGTTCTTTTATTTAATGATTCAACTACTCTTCAATTTAACTATCAGTAAAAATTAAATTATTAGACTTTGTCGCTCTCATCATTATCATTGGCTCTTATCATTTTATGGCGCATAATACAATTACAAGCGATTTTTGCCAGCGTGGTCTTTATTCAAATTAATGGGCTCTTTTTAATAGATTTCACTAAAACTATGATTGTAGACCAGAAATTAATTGCAGAAGTCTTCTGAAGATACGAAACCATTTTAAATAATATAAATATTATAACAAATTATTCTTACATCACAAGCCATTTTAATAAAATCTGATTCATTTTTCTCATTTGTCTCGTAGTTCAAGCCTATCTTGATACTTTTTCAGTACATCCAACGTGGCGCAATTAGATTTTATCATGACGAAAGTAAAACTTGAAAACGATGAACACTGCGATTCCTGTTCAGAAGCTGATAATACTAAATCGAAGATATGTTCAATAAAATCTGGGCTTTCTTCTCCCAAGAGCACGAGAGCCATTCTTTGTGAGCACAATTGTGTCTACTTAGATACTTTAGTTGACGATAATGCCGGTGAGGAATCCTCGGAATCCGTTTGCATTACAAAAAGTTTGGATAGCTCCCATGCACTAACCGACACAAAGAAAAGCGTCAAATTGAAAGACGATTATCATCAAGCTTCAGAAAACTTGAATACATTGGACGGCATAATCAAAGAGATTGATAAGCTTAGGTTTGATAAAGACTCTCCAAAAATTCAAATGATGATATTGAAATCAGAGCAGACTACAAACTCGTCAGGATATATCGACAATCAGAAAAATGGCACCTCCATTACAAAAGATAAGGTCATAAAATCAAACGACTGTAAACAGGATTATCAAATGAATATATACATTGAGAGAGAAAATGACAAGGTAGAAGAAAGGACAAATAATTTCGATTTATATAACAGATTGGAAAATCAGGATGACGATGATGGAAATCTTATTGCACGTGGGCCAGTCAGACCTCACCTATGCCGAATTCGGAACAAATCTTATGATACATTGGATTGGTTGTTTCATTCTGATGGGTACTCATCTCGTGATTATTCTGATGGGCAGCAAAGTGAAACCTCGGATTATGCGACCAGCATCCAGCAATTAATGACCGACAATGATTACAGAGAAAGGATCAATTCTTGTTTGGAGCAGCTATCAGATTCGAGTGAAAAATCAGAAAATTATTATGTAAAAGCCAACTTGAAGACAATTTCGCATGAAAAGAACTGCAGCAACGAAGATTCGATGGTAAGTATGGGAAGAGCAAAATATTTAGGAAGTTCAAAGTTTTGAACATTGGAAAGTTATTTGGCTATCTTGAGCAATGTTTTTTTTATATTCGGCTCTATACATTTAGGATTTTTTAATTTACTCACTAAATCGTTTGCTGTCCTAGAGCGTTTCATCGTCAAAGGCACCTCCTGCTATTGTCGTGAACAATCCAGAGGGTGCTTCTCTTCTGGAAATTCTGGCTCTAGGAGGTTTTCAAGCAGCCCATATTTGTTCGGATGCTAGAACAAACGGCTCATCTCCACGGGTGAGTTCGGAAGTCTGGCCTGAGTCACCTGCAAGTAGCTGTAACATAGTTACCTCAAGACCAAATAGTCGATCATCTAGCAGAGGACAATCGCCAAATCCTACTATAATGCCTATCAATATCGCTGGCAGTCCTCCGGGTGCATATCAGGTATCAGTCACATTCATGGAACCATTAAACGGAAATCAATCACAGTTTAGATCGGAGTTATGAATCAATAATTTGCGAAACTAAATTCCGAAATAATTTTTCAACAATTACCAAATTCAATGAAGTATTAAATTTTGCTTTTTCAATTTTAACTATTTTGATAAGAAAACAAAGTATTATTTACGTTTATAAATTGCTTTGAGGTAAAAGCGCAGAAGTACGTGATAAGTGGGAACGATATATAGATTGCGATAAGTAACAAGTTAACCAACGAGGGGAATTACATGCTAAAATGCTTTAAAAATTGAAGCTAAACGTATCTCAGTTTATGTAACAAAAGTCATGAAGACACACGTAGCTCGTATTTTTTAAATTTGAGTGCAACCCTTACACTCGGTTGAATTAAAAATGCATTCGGTAACCCATAACTATACTTTTAATCTTTAATCTTCCAATTACATTTAAATTTAGTTCCTTTCAGATGATTACACGTGGTGAACGGAAAGTCTAAATTATTAAACCGTATTGTTATAGATGAAAAATAACGGCTTCAAAGCTTCTGTTTGTTTTTAAAGTAGTTTGTGGACTTTTTCACATTTCCTTATTTATATTTATTATTGCGTTTGGCATAGCTGAGGTTCCCGATGCAAGAAGAGTACAGACAAGCTTTAGTGCGCTCAAGTATTTATGTGCTGTTCTTGCATCTGTATACTCAATTATTCTATACTTCAGTCATAGTTTTAAAGACAAATGTACTACTTTGATCCCTTGTAAAATTTTACCATATTTCTCTCCCTTTATTAATATTTTTACCTAGTCAAAAAAATAAGAACTGCTTCCTCTGATTTAAGGTGCCATTCAATTTCCGATCTTGTCAGGGTTTCTCTTCCTCATCATCCTCAAACCAATCCTACTGCGAGACACCAAGTCCATCCAATTATCAATCTCCTTTAGATCAGAGATCAGAAGATCAACTGAACGATGGATTCAACAGTTTTGCATACTGGCAAAAAAATGGCGAAAGTTCAAGCACTATCGTTGGGAACAACACTGCCGAACTCATTGACGCGATAGACAGCAATGAACTCCGACTAGTGGAAGAAGTGGTCTTAAAAGAGATGAGCAAAAAAGGCTGTACGGCAGAGGAAATGCAAGTTGTTCCAAATTCACAGCTAGACTACAGAGGATTTGAGTCCCTTGAATCTGTACAAAGTCTACTATGCCATACAGTCAATGACTCTAGGTGTTCTTCAGACTCTAATCAAAGAACCGGAAGTGAAAGAACAAATGTTCGCGCCCGGAATGACATGAATTTCACCGAGTCTTTGAACTTTGGAAATACAGGCAGCATCATCAATGAAGCTCAACAAAGTTTGGACTATCATAAAACTTCTGATGGGTTCGATCTAGTCTATACCGAAAATGCATCGCCTGGTAGTAGTTGCAGGGAAAAGGCGTCGTCCACCAGTAGTTACTTAGAAAATACTTCACCTCCTAATAATGATATTGGCAAGTCTTCATCAGCCAGTTTGGAAATTGACGCAACAATCGAGAATATACTTGCCAACAATCAAGCAACAAATGGTTCTATGAATGATCCCAGCTTTGATATGGATTTGTTTGACTGTGCAAAAAGTACTTGCACCGCTTACAGTGGTTCATCGAATATCCACAGTGGAAGAACTTCTGTTTCCGAACAACCAACGACATCTACATTCAACGACTTCCAGATTCCAGAACTTTTGAGGTGGGATATTTAAAAAAGAGGGTACGAACAATGTAATTCAAATTATTAACTTTTTCTTGGTTAATTGTAGCAAACACTCGAGGCATCATGTACCACTATGGACATCTTTAAATCTTCCTTCGACAAAGGCGTCGGATAAACTGATCAAAGAACTCAATCCCGAAGAAGTCGAGAAAGCCATGAAGAGTCTCTTGAAAAAATCGAAGGAGGAACTGGCGAAAGCTGACAAAGATGGCGATACGTGAGTATAATGTTATTTTATATTGTTTAAAACATAAATGACAAAACCTTAAACTTAAAGACAACAAATTACCTTTTTTAATTTCTTTCTTTGCAACATTCCATTGTAAAACTTATAAAATTTTTTTTTTAAACTTAAAGTAATTATTTAAGCCATAAATTGATTAATTAAAATTTGATTGTAGGATGCTGATGTGTCTGGTTGGTAATCCAGACGAGTTAAGGAAGAAAAAGGCTTATTTGCCACCATTAGTTGAGAGGCTTAGCACTATTGAAGGTGCTTTGTCTGTTACCAATAATCGAGGAGAGGACGCTTTGTATTTAATAGCAATGAACAGTCCACAAATGGCATACATAACGGGTTACTTAGCAGCCACCATGCTTCAAAAAGGGATTCAAGTCGGACAGAAATTGTATCAACCTCGAGTAAGCTTCTAACAATATTCCTCGAATATTCTACCACCTCATAAAACTGAAATTCCATACTCACAAAAATTAAAGCCGAGAATACGCGACTAAAGATGAAATAACCTGGTTTTGATACTTATTATCCGCACTAGTCGAACATCTGTTTGGCTTCGATCCAAAAAATTGATTCCATGAACAAGAGACTAGTCTAGAAAGTCGTATAAAAATAAGAAAGACAAGGTCATATCATAATAGAGTACAAAAAATTATATCAATCTCGTATTTGCGTGGTCCGTTTTGAATCACATAGTCTTGCAATGTTTCGAAAACAATCTTATTGTTAGTTGATGATACCGAGCTAGACATTAATGTTTCTTCTTGCTGGAATTGGTTACATAAAACATTTGATTTCTTTCTCGTAATCTTAGGCTTCCACGAATTTAGAAGCTACTTATCTCTGAAAATAATGGCGTGTCTTGCATTTTAATTAAGTGGTAATGGAATACAAGCAAGAACAATTCGATTTCTCAATATTAACTACCTATGAGTAAACCTTTCCGGCAAAGATTTTGAAAATTAATTCTTTTATCGGATTTTGCAGGGTGATACGTTAATTCATGCAGTAGCAGCGAAGGGTGATTCCCACAAAGCTGTGCTTGCAGAACTATTGGCCCTAAAAACGGTTCAAGGAAATCCGGTTTTTAATGTTTCTACTCGAAACTACGAAGGTAAGAATCTTTGGAAATTTGAGAATCAAATTGGAATTAATTTGCAGTCTTATTACCTGTCAATAGAGAAATTTTATTTTTCACGCGGACAGTAACGGAGAACAGGGCTTTAGTGTCCTCGTTAAGATCGAATGATTAAAATTAAATTATTTAAACGAAATAAAAAAATTTAATTCGCCACAGAGACGCTTCCTTATATATTTTGATCTATTTTCTCAAATTAGCACAATATATACATGACAGGCTGTCACATGCCCTTAAACGTGAGAAATTAATGTTTTTAATTCAGACTTCGAATTCTTTCCCCTCTTTTCCCATTTTTAAAAGAATTCCTAATAAGAACAGCCTATAAGAAAATCCACCTATTTCTGCCTGAAAGTTCATTATTTTTTGTGGGAAAGTCCACTGTACTTCTTTTTGGTGGAAAATTCAACTTTTTTTACAATCGTCTTTTTGTGTGGAGAATCAACTATTTGTTTAAAAATTAACTTTTTTGTTAAAAATACGTATTTTCCGATGGAAAATTAAATTTTTTCTAGTAATTCGTCCTTTTCGCTTAAAAAGTCAAGAATTTGGATCAACATTTTTTTCTTTCGAAACTGAAAAATATTGGTGAAAGATTTAAATCTTTTTTAAAAATTAGTTTTTTTTTGTTTTAAAAAATTATATCAACTGTTTGGTTAAAAAATAATCTGTTTCTGTTGAGGATTCAACTACTTTCATTAAAATTCGTCTTCTTTGGTTGAATTCAGCTGCTCTAGGTTTAAAATTAAAATAGTTTTTAGTTTGAATGTCAACTATTACATATTTAATTAAAAATTCATACTTCTTAGTAAAAAATTTATTTTGTTTGTAGAGCATTCGTCTTTTTGAATGGAACATTAGTCCTTTTTGATTGAAAATTTATTATTTTTAAGCTAAAAGTCTAATATTATATTTTGTTTAGAATTCATATCTTTGGGTTAAAATTTGATGTTGAAGATTATCTGTTTGGTTCAGAATTTAACTATTGCATTAAAAAATAACTATTCGGTTGAAAATTCAACTTCTTTGTTAACAAATCGTCTATTGTGCTTGAGAATTCAACTATTTTTTTGTAAATACATCTATCTGATGAAAAATAAATTTTTTCTTCTCTTTAAAAATCAACTATTCAGTTAAATATTCATCATTTTTTCGTGTTTGAGCATACAATTGTTCTAGAAAATTTTACTTTTGAACTAGAAAACTCAACTCTTTTGTTGGAAATTCCTCTGCCTGAGCCAAAAAATTCATTTCTTTTGATAGAAACGGTATTTTCTATTCTTGAAAAATGTTGTTCAAAATTCAATATATTTTGTCTTGCAATCTTAGGAATATGGTGCCTACATTCATTTGATGGCAAAGAATATTTTAAGAGCATTCTGGACTGTGAAGTCAGTTAACTTTTTTTGTACTTTAAAAATATCAATTTAAAAATCGGGCATAATTTCCTTCATAAACAGTGAGAAGTGTGTAAATCAGTGCCTCATTTTCCTGTTAGTCCTTGTTATGTATGCTCTCATGAGTAGAACCAGAAAGACATTAGGAATATTACTATATTTTGTTTACAAACTGAGCAAAGAGTGTTATTAAGGTGCCATGTGTTTCTCCGCAAGGAGAAAAACGAAACGTCAGCCTGAACATCAATCAGATGGTCAGACTGGCTATATTTGAGTCTCAACTATAGGACAGCCTTCCAGATGGTCAAAGCGACTTAAAAGCGACTTAAAAACGATAAAAAGCCATTCGCGTGATTAAATCGATTCTTTTTTCCTGGGTTTTCATTTTCACGAGCACAATTAATGCGCAAATCTTGTCTCTCCGCCGCGATTCATCTCATTATCCGAGGATGGTCGAAATATCTTGAAACCTTGATTATCCTAATAGTTAGTCTGAACTTCTTCTAACTGATCTAACGTGCGTATAAAACGTTCAGCGCTCCTTTATGAGCGCCTTTCACCCTTTAATACTCTCTGATACTGAGTTGTTGATTAAAATTGGAAAAATAGAGTTAAGGAGGACTAAAGTGAAACCTACTATATTAATTTCAATAAGCCTAATCTATCCTCGATTCTTTCTCAAATATTTTGTTTGAAATAAATTCTTGTAATAACTTGTTGTATATTTAAAAGGGAAAACAGCTCTTCACGTGGCAGTAGAGTCGCACGACCCTGTAAATAGAGGTATAAAATCAATTGCAACGGTGCAAATTCTTTTGGAACATGGTACAGATCTCACGATTAAGGAAACTACCCGAGGAAATACGGCCCTCCATGCTGCAGTATTCATGAGCTGTGATCCTGTTCTTGTTAAGGTATGATGAAAGATCTGGATATTTTAAATTAAAAGCGAATCACTTAATTCTTATAAACTTTATTTCAGTTTTAAATTAAGGAAGATTGTCTTTAGGATCAAGAATGCAGTTACCGATAATTGATCTCTATAAAAGAATGTTTAAACATATTTAAAAATCAGTGATCGGTAAATAAATCGCTGATTCAAAAGGCACAGCAATCTTTCTGCTTAATACTGTTATAAAGATATAAAAATTAGAATAACAATAAAATATTTCTTTATATTGACTAGGTTTTGTTGGCTAAAAAGAGTCAAGATATTATCAATATCGGAAATTATCATGGCAATACATCTTTGCACATGGCGATGATGTGTAATGGTGTCAATTTGGAAAGACAAATGGAAGTTTGTAAAATCTTAGTGGAAAATGGTGCAAAGATAAGTATTGCTAATGGAAGCAGTAGAACTCCATTGGAGTTCGTGCATCCAGACAGAAAAGACACATTAAGGACGATCTTCCACAGAAGAAGTAAAATTCACTAAAATAGCAAAGATCTCAATGGACAAAATTATATAATAAAGATGTGATTGCATATTTTTTTATTTTATTTTAAGACTATTTTTATCATTTAAACTATTGATACGATCAAAAACCGACCTCTAGTATTTTTGTACATTTTTCAATAGTTCTTAAGAAGTAAGGTTTTTTGTATCAAAACAATTTAAACGCAGTTCATTTCGTATCAGTTATATGTACAATAATTTATAGTTACGTATATTTAAGACCAGGATAGTAAGAATGTACCAATCAATAATAGAAAGATCTAACGTCAAATTTCCTCTATGGAAATGTTTGAATCGTAGATTTTAACAATAGGTACAATAACAAAATGTACAAATTCAGCATTTTAAAATCGAAAGGACATATTAATTGTCCAATATCTCGCGTAAGACTTGACGAAATAAATACGAATAGTGCTAGGAGTTTTTCAACGTGTGATACGTAATTTGCAGATTAGCAGCAACAGAGGATTATTTATGATGCTTAAAAGCTTAAATATTTGCAATGTAAAATAGTTAATAAGGCGATCTTCCATTATTATTTGATATTTTGTATATTTTGTTACTGCGTTTCAAATATTTTAGTATGATTATAAACTTGCATTTTCATTAAAATATAAGCGTAGTTATACTTACGTGATATATATATATATATATATATATATATATATATATATATATATATATATATATATATATTGAATAACATTCATCAATACCGTGTCATTTCAAAATACTGAATTGTAATCATCACGATAATCAGTTCTCTATTGTTATCACTGATTCACATTACTGTGCTGTACAATATAAAATAATACAAAAACATCACAGAGAAGATTTAAAATAAAAAATATTTTTATTATTACTTTTGATTATTTTCCGAGGCTTTATTCAGGACTCGCAACGAATATGCATGTAGGGTACCTCTTGGACCTTGACAACATTGCGACCTGACACGTGAACTATTGGGTATCTTAAAGTCATTAAAGCAATGTAAATGAAAAAGAGCATTAATTATTAATTAATTGCTATAAGATTTCTTGAAAACACTAAATTCAACTTCCTTCCCAATAGTTCCACATTCTTTCGGCGGTCTGCCTCTGGGCGTTCATCTTTCATTCTCGCAACGTACCTCAACCATCTTAGCAAATTTCTTTCACGTCTGTCAACTAGCGTCTCCTTCACATTACACTCGTTGATGATTGTCTCATTGCTCACTCTGTCCATCAGGGTTTTGTCACATATCATGCGCAAGAATTTCATGTTAATCAAGTTGATTTTACTCTTATCTTATCTCTTATCCGTACAGTAAAGTTGATATAAATATAGAATTATGTATTGTCCTTTCAGCCTTATTTCATATATTTTTATTTCTGATAATGAGCCTTGTTTTCCCGAGAACCTTCTTCCGCCTACACTTTCCTTGATATACCATAATTTTTTATTTATTTACGTTAATTTTGAGGCTCATGTTTTTCATGCTTGTATTCATTTTGTACAATATTCTTTGCAAGCGATTGATTCTGCAATAACAACCTTATCATCTGCGAAAGCTAACCCACGTACCCTCACTGTCTCGTGATCTAAAAATTCTGCATCGAAAAGGGCAATTCTTAGACACGTCTCCATGAAATTTTATAAAGAGCCATGATGACATCACGCATTCTTGGCTAACACCTTGCATACTATTGGATCAGTCACTGAATTTCCCATTACTTCTTGAATATTGAAAGATAAAAAATAAAATTATATTACCAACGTTTCAACACTCACACAGCACCCTTATCAAGGTAAAAAAATAAAATTAAAATTCAAGCCGACAGAAACAGCAACACCTCCACGATTCTCACTACCTGACACTTAAGAATGTTTTTTTGTGATTTGATAATAATAAAAACAAGAAAGACGAATGAAAGAACAAGAGAAGGAGATGTGGTTGGCTGCCTTCTAATTTTTCTTTCCTCTTTTTTATTTTGGTATGAAATTTTTGTTTTGAACAGGGATTTTTTTCAGATTACAATTGGAGCATTTTTTTTTTATTGTTGTGGTCCAAATTTGGTCGTTGGATTCCTGTTTTTTTACAGGAGTTTTTATAAATTCGATGATTGGAAGTTAAATGGGATTTTTGCTTCTGTTATTTTTATTACCCTATGAATAAGTATTTTTGAATATACTTTACGTAGGATATTTAATAAGCTGAACTTCTTCCATCTCAATAAATGAATTTATCAATTTTCACAACCTGTGAGGTATGTAATAGCCACTGTATTTGAGCATTCCAGCGTTAACTTTTATTATTTATTATTATAGTATTTTCAGCGTGTCAGTATTAACTATCTAAACCAGCTGCCTTACTATTTTTTAATTTTTTAATTACATCCATAAGCTCAGTAACATATATTCTCCTAATAAGGTTTTCCAAAGCGCCATGTTCTGCATCGCAGTCTGGTACCCTATAGATTATTCTACCAGTAATTCCCTAAAATAGTCTCTCAAAACGTCTAGTATTTCGTCTGTAACACAAAGAATTTCACCTTGTCCATATATCAATACTGACAAACTCTGTACTTTTACTTTCCTTCATATGATTATAAGGCAGTTTCTTGATACCTTCAAAGTTGTTTTGTACTTTCTTCTCTTCTTTGGTTCTGATTTTATCTATACTTTCTTTGATTAGTAGTTTAACTTTCCTTTTGCTGTGTCTGTAGTCATTTTCAAGTCTACTTCTTTCCTAATGACTAATTCCTGTGATTTCTAACCTTCTTTAATGTGCTTTTTTCTTTTCTTGGTGGGCTGCTTGAATTTTCTAATTCCAACATGCATCACCAAACATTCTTCCTACAACCGCAGTACCACACACGTCAGTCGCACTCCCAAGTATCACACGTCATTTTAAAATATAGTCAAACCTGGATTTAATGTCAATTTTGGGACTGACGGTAACATTAAATCTAGGCTCACAGAATGTAAACAGTCAGGGGCGTATGAATTGGTTCCGGTGGATTTTACTGCGTGGTTTGAAAAAATAAGCTTTCTCTTGAATAATCGGTCCAGATACAGAATCACCTCTGTCATTCAAGTGCTTAAACCATTTGGAGACGTTAATATCCAAAAAACACATGACTATTTTGATTAAAAAACTATACTTTAAAACTTCAAGTGAGAAGTACGTCCTACTGTGTAATCGAACAATCCATGCGACACAGTTTTATGAGCAGACATACGAAGAAGCTATTTAATACAAAATCACTTATTTTTACAAATATTAGATTAATTGTCCGCGAAAAAAACCGTTTTGACTATTCTATCTGCATTCTGTGCGCATTGGCAAGCGATCACCTAATCCGTTGACACCTGAATCAATCAAAGTTATCTTTTAGCGGAAGAAAGATCAACTAAAATCAATAAGATTACCTATAGATTGTACTTCTGTGCAACTTGCACAGTACCAGCTGATGAAGAAGATTCTAAACGAAAGATTTGCGGAGGGCGAAACAAATTTAAAGTTGTCCTACAGGAACGATGTTGCGCTAATGAAGGAGATCCGGATGATTACATCAACAACCACAGGCCTAAGTATGTATATATGATCACTATCAGAATGTTAGAGGTCCTAATACTAAGTTTAATTTACTGTTAACATTAGAAAACATTTATAATCCTGACTAATTACATTTACTGACACGTGGTTAAAACCAACAATACATTCATCCGACTCTCAATACTCAATTACGGGAATAGTGATTGCGAGGGCTCGGGGAAATGTCCGATCATCAACTTGCATTTATCATCTACATTGATCTATAGTTTAATCACTTCCTCAATAAAGAATTTTTGTAACGAAGTACAATTCCATGTATCTCACGCCGCAAATGAAAGTTATAACCGCTAGTTTTACTAAATATAGACTGACATGTATAGCATGATAGCTCTGTAATTGGTCTCTTGACTGTTAAGCTTAATAAATATTCAATTAAATTCAACTTTGAATATAATTTAACTAAATTACACAAGATTGTCCGTGGTTCGATCCCGATTGAGTTTGCTTGGTTGTAGGGTCAAAAAATAATACTTTTTTTATTGTAAACAACTGAAAACTGATTTTGTACAATCAAATACCCAAAAAAAGTATCTGAGAATTTTACCAAGAACTATGCTTTAAGGTCGATTGTTATACTACAGGCAAGATTAGATCTTGTTGAGGGCCCACCCTGACAAATTATTTATAATAATGCCATTTTTTTCATAGAAAAGTCATCTCTATGGTTCACTAAATGCAGCATTTGTCACCCTATTGGACACATTTAGCTCTTAGAACTATACGACAATCACGAAGCAGACTTAATTATGCAGAATTTTTTTCCGATTTATTTCTATCATTTTCAGAATTTATTATTATTATTATTATTATCAATAACTATTGTCTTGGTACTTGTCCAATGATTGCAAGAAAGTTAACAACTACGATAACACTATTGTTGTAACATCTGAAATATTTATAATATTATTCTGTGTACCACGGTATGATAAAAGTTTTCATCCAAAATATTTACTTACTTTTGTTACATATCTTTACCAGAGCTTCTTCATAAAATATAAACTACCGACCATAAAATATGAATTGTTTCATATGTACGTCAGTTGATGTTTCGAAAACAAATTAAATAGTAACATGCCGGAAAAATTAATGATAGTAATAAGAATTGTTAGATTGATAAATAATTGTTCATCTACGTCGTGATTGTCGAGGACTTTTGTCTTTTATACCAACGTCTGATCCATTGTTGAGCCATATACACAATTTTTATAAACATACATAGATTCGAAAAAAAAATGCAAGTCAAACGCTACTTCGACCGATGATTATCCATATATCAAACTGGATATTTATTATGTCTTAGGGTCTACACGTAAAATAAAATAATTTGAGTCAAAAAACAAGCTTTAACTCAAAGTTTATTTTATTGAAAAAAAACTCCTTTCAAGATCCTCCTTACAAAATCCTCCTGAATGTTATGTTCCTTTTTTCTAAAACTATTTTAATTCAAATTTAAAGACCATTGATAAAGGTTTCAATAAAATGCATCATCTTAAGAATATTAGCTTTTGTTACTAATTTTGATGAAACCTCTACTATCCGTTCTATCAGGTGTTAAAAGAAAAAAACCTAAAATAATTGTTGAAAAAAATGAAGGGCAGATCCGTATTCAGCATAAAAAATACTTCTACTTCTAGTTCCAAATGTAAAATGCTTCTAATTTATATTTATATTAATTTTTCCTCAATTTACATCACTTAAAAACATGGATCCTTCCTAACTCATTTGTCAGTTTTAGGCTATTGGTTAATATTCTAATAGTCGAAAAATATATTCGGCTAACATAAAATAGAATATAAATTACTATGAAGTTAAAAATGCTGCGATAAAGACATATTTCAATATGTCAATCTTTATAAAGGGCGGCATGAAGTGACTGTCCATCATAATCTCAGGAAGAACCGATTTAGTTGATATCAAAACGTTTGTCTTTCTCCTCACATCAGTCAACATCCCCATCCATTGTAAATTAGTTGTAAACAACAGCAGATAAAAAGAGCATCGAGCAAGAGGAAGTTTAATTAGTTTGAATCGTTCGAGAAATGGACATATATTGTGAAATAGTGTAGCCATTTAATCGAAAACTTTCAGAAAAGAAGAAAAAACATTTTAGTCTTTCTTTTTTGAATCGCGAAGAAAGTATGAAGTGAATTCCTGGAGCTGAAAGTAATCCGAGTGTTAAAGTTTGCTGCAAACTCATCAACAAAACTTTTTTAAGATCCGAGGAAAATATGCTACCAGATAAACTTTCATGAAATCGTGGCCCCTGGTAAATTCGACGCTAATTGATCCCTTTCAATGGTAGGTGCCATCGACTGCTCTACTTTAAATTTTGTTTTTAATTAACTATATAATATAATTATAATTATTTGATTGTTATTCACAGACTTATTTCATTGAGGAAAAGACAAAGCGGAAATGAAAAACCATTTCATATTTGTCTCTTAGGTGAATGAGGAAACTAAGTTAAAAATAATATTTGATGGCTTCTAGTTGTAAAGAAATCAAATAAGGAAAAAAAGGGAAATCGCATGAAGATGCGTTTAGGAAATTCAATTATTCTAATCTTATGGATACTCTTATTTTTTTCATCAGCAGAAAGTGTAAGCGATCAATGCGAAGTTTATAATGAAACACGGATGAGATGCAGATGCCTGAAAGATGAGGTGTGTTAAATAAAAATCAATTTCGTAAAAGGGGGAGTATTGGTAAAACTCCTGGAACACAAAAATTGATAGTATTAGACCACTAAAGGGCCATCCATAAACTATGCAAGTTTTTTTTTAAATCAAATTTTTCTTTCGTTCTGCAAAAAATATCCATAAAAACAAAGCTTTTCCACTAATTTTTAAATAACTACTATCCGTCAAATTATTAAAAATATTTTAAGTTTATCTGGTTAGGCTAAAACATTTGGAAATATTTCAAGTGATTTTCGAAACTTGCAAACATTTTGAACGTTTTTTGAGAATTTTGAAATGGGATTTTATAATATTTCAAAGGATTTTAGTAATTTGAAAGGGTTTCATAATATTTAAGTAAAATTTCAAAGAATGCATTAACTTAACTAAAGGATTTCAAGGGATTTCAAAGATTTTCAGAGATTTTCAGACATTTCAAATTATTCCGAATGATTAAAAAAATGGTAAGACTTTAGATTTTTTGCAGATTTTAGGATCTCTAAAAATATTGCCAGTACATTTCAAAAACTTGCCGAGATTTTAAGAGACTTTGAAGGACTTTAAAGATTTTGAGGTATTATAAATTTATTTTATTCTCGAGTTTCGGAAGATTTGGAAGGCTCTTACAGGAATTCGATCAGATTTAATCAGTTTTCCTTTTTTAAAAGTCAACTGTTTTGTTAAATATTCGCATTTTTGTTTAAAAATTCAGCTCTTCGTAGAACATGAACCTTTTATTTAAAATTCATATTTTGTTGCTGATAATTAAACTAACATTTTTTTTGGATATAAAATATTCGACTATTTAACAGAAAATTAACTTCTTGCTTACAACTTTTACTGTGGTCTATTTTTTCAAATCTTTTTTTACAAATTTATCTATTTCAAATGAAATGTCATCTTTCTTGAAAAAAAAAACTTTTTTGAAAGCTTGTATTTTTTATTTTAATTTTCACTTGTTTAAACATACTTATTGGTTCAAAATTCTGCTTCAACTATTTTTTAAAAAATTTAATTAAAAATTCATCTGTTTTAAGAGAAATTTGATCTTTCTTAGATAAACAACA
This sequence comes from Druon quercuslanigerum, assembly GCA_010014905.2. Taxonomy (NCBI): domain Eukaryota; kingdom Metazoa; phylum Arthropoda; class Insecta; order Hymenoptera; family Cynipidae; genus Druon; species Druon quercuslanigerum. The sequence goes on along the minus strand of JAAAKG020101467.1, from coordinate 10,550 downwards.
ACTGTTTGGTTAAAAATTAAACTGTTTCGTTAAAAAGTCATACTTTCTGGTTGAAAATTATATTGTATTGTTGAAAAATTGAAATTGAAATTGAAATTTTGGTTTTTTAAAATAACTGAAATCTTATCTGCATGAAACTTCAACTTCAAGAAAAATGTGTTGTTTTTTATTAAAAATTGATCTGTTTTAGTATAAATTTTAGCTTTCTTTGATAAAAATGAAACTATTTTGTAAATAATTCAACTATTTTGTTAACAATTCTTCCTTTTTGTCTAAAAAAACTTATTTTTTGTTTAAAAAAACTCGTATTTTGATCGAGAAAAGTCTCCTTTTTGAACTGAAATCTTTTTTAATAAAAAATTCAACTTTTTTTTTTTGAAAATTGATCTTTTTGATTTGAAAATTCATATGTTTTAGTACAAATAAAATTTTTTATGAAAATGGAACTTTTTGGTTAAAAATTATTCTTCTTTTCTTGAGTATTTAACTACTTTTTTAAAGATTTGGTTCAATCACTTTCTTAAGAAATAATTTTTTTTTGTTGAAGATTTATATTTATAGTTGAAGCTTCATCTCTTTGGTTGAAAGTTTAACTATTTTGTTGGGCAAAAGTTAAACCACATTGTTTAAAATTTAACTGTTTAGTGGCAAAGCCTTTTTTTTTTGTTAAAAAATAATTTTCCAACTGACAATGTAACTTTTCCATTTTTTTAAGATTGATATTTTTTAGTTGAAAATTCTACTTTTTTCGTTTAAAAAAAGATTTTTTTGTTTTGAAATTGATCGTTTGTTGTGTAAAAATGCATCAGTTTCGTAGATAATTAATTTTTTGCTGGAGTCATATTTTTGGTTAAAAAATTCAATTTTAGTAAAGAAAATTCATCTTTTGACTTGAAGGATCAACACTTTAGATAAACTTTTATTTCTTTCTTAAATGAAAAATCTTTATTTGTTGAAATTTAGTGTTTTTGGTTTAAAAAATCCTTTTTTTCCCTATAAGTTTCATCTTGTTATTATTGAAATATAAGCTATGACACTTTTTGTTTGGAAATTTATCTTTTTAGCTTGAAAATGAAATTATAGTAGAAACAAATTTTTGGTTAAAACAAATTAATAAATTTGAAAATTTTCAATTTGTATCTGAAATTCTGTTTTATCCTGTTAATAAAAAATTCTATATAATAAATATTTCAAGATAAAAATGCTGCTATTTGAATATTAATGATCAAAGAACATAAAAAATTAGTTAAAAAAAATCAGGGAATTTAAAAAATGAAGTTCTCGGACCTCCTGCCTAATTCTACTAGAAATAACTAGCAAAAGATTTTACGTTATTTACGTACGGGCCCTAAACACTTTCAACTAAAAAACGTTTATCATAAATTATCTGAATTCTTTTTATCAAACTTTATTTTAAGAGGCGGGTTGGTGGTCCGATACTGTCCGACAACAGTCTATTTTTTTTCTTTTTGTACACCTAAAATTCGAAATCACAATTAATACCACGAAGAATTAAAAAAATAGTAATAATAATTAAAATTAAATGACATGCATGATAAAATGGGTCAATAAACAAAGGTTAGATGCATGTTTAAGTTGTTTCGATATTATTTGAAATTGATACTCCTACTTTGATTAATTGTTCCTCTAAAAAGGCAATTACATTCTTTTTTATCATTACAGGAACTTATACTGCCAGATAATTTTAATTATGAAAACGTAACAAGCCTTTTCATATCAGCCTGTTCATCAGCAAGTTTTCATTTCACGAGTCTAAGACAGGCGACTAAACTTCAAAATATAGTAGTGCACAATATTAGTGAAACCTTAATTTTTGAGCCACTACTAACAACAAAAAGCATCGAACGTATAGAGCTGATTCGCATTCATCAAATTCCTCTAATTACTCACGACACTTTCATGAATGTTCGAAGTATTGGACTTTTTCGAATAGAGGATACTAAAATTATCAATTTCGAAGAACAATTCACTGACATTAATGTCACAAATTTCCTTATTAAAAATGTAATGATTGATAGAATGAATGGATTGAACTTTTCCGAAAGGGGCAGAACGCTGAGAATTAAAAATAGTGAAGTTCGGAAAATTGATAATAATTTGAACTTCGCCTATTTTTCCGACATAGAAATTGTAAACTCTAAATTTAAGTTGCGAAAGCCCGGTTATTTGTCGATAGAAGGAAAGAGTGCTCTTGTAGAAAATAGTACTTTTAGTAATGTTACTATGAATCTGGTCACGTCTGACAAAATCAAAATGAATGGAGCTTGCGCGGATGGAAAAAGCTCTTTGAGGCTTTCTTCCACAAAAATTGAAAGTTTCGGAAATAAATTACCGACAGAAATTATTTATACGAAAAATCGACGATCGAACGATTCCGAATTATTGCTGGTGAAAAATAATACCGTTTGCATAGCTGGAAATTGTAGATGTCCGAAAACAAATAGCCAAAAGTCTTTTCAAGAACATTACTCGAATTTTTATATCATCCTTGTAATTTTACTCTCGAGGATTTTCTAAATCAAGGCCCCCGAAAAAAATCATTTACAAAATCCCCAGACTTTTCCCTGCGAGATTTAGTCATTAATATTAAAAAAATATTGTAACATTTTTAGCATCTAATCCTTTATGCACGGAATAAAACAGTTATTTCAGATTTCAACTTATAATTTATTTACTTCAACCAAAAAAAATTGACTTTTCTACCATAAAATGTGAATTTGCAACAAAAAAATTTAAATTTCGACCAACCAGGTCACTTTTTAACAAAATACTTGAATTATCAACAAATTTCTTACATTTTGAATAAGAAAGTTGAATTCTTAACCAAATACTTCAATTTTCTACCTTCAACTGGGTGTCTACTCAAATCCTGGAAAAAATTCCCTGACAATTCCAGCCTTTTTCCAGGTATCTCAAGCTTTTTTCATGAAATTAATGAATATTACGAGATATTTTTAAATATTTTAGCACGCTATATTAAATAAATAATTAAACAATGATAAAAACATAATAACTCATTCCGCGAATTTGTCTCTAAAGTACATGAATCTGAATAAAAATCAAATACATTTTTATTTTATTTACTTGTACCTAAAATTTAATGCATATTTAAGTAAAATAATGTAAGTAGTATATTAAAAATTAACTTGAACCGCTTCCAATTCCTAAATTTTTACGCAGAAATTTTGACTTTCAAAAAGATACACGAATTTATAAAAGAGTTGAATTTTCAAGTGAAAAACATCTTACACAAAAAAAAAACAGATTTATTTTTTAAACAAACTTGATTTTACCTTTAACCAAATAATTTTATTTTCAACCAAAAAGACTAATTGAGTACTAAAATGATCAATAGTTAATTGAATTTTTAGGCAAAATAAAATGGATTTTTAAAAAAGACGATCAAATTTCAAACAGGAAAAATATTTTTTTAGCAAGAAAGACGATTTTTAAATTAAATATATGAATTTTTAACAAAGAAGTTGAATTTTCAATTAAATATGACCCACTTTTAACTAAGCAGTTACATTTTTAACTAAACCAATGAATTTTCAACTAAAATGATTAATCCTTATCTAAAATAAACGAATTTTAAACAAAAAGATGAGTTTTGAGAAAAGATTTCAATTTTGAACAAAGTAGATATATTTTTAACCAAAACGATGAATTTTCTATCATTTTAGACCATGTAGAGAAAAAAATTGAAGTCAAAATTAAAAATACAAGAATGTTCAACAAAATGTTTGCATTATCAACAAAAATTGAATAGAGGAATCGTTTTCATCAACGAAGACGAATTTCATGGAAAATATATCAATTTTAAATAAAAAAGATAAATTGTCGAATAACAATTGAATAGTCAAATTTTCAGTTCAGAAATGCATTTTCAAACAAAACGACGAATTCTCAACTAAAATAATGATTCGACAATTTAAATAGTTGAATTTGCAACCAAAAACATGAATTTTGAAATAAATTGATAAGCCCTCAACCAGAATCATTAAATTTCCCAAAAAAATAATTATTTTCAGCCCAGAAGATTGATTTAAAGGTCAAAACTTTCAATCAAAAATAGTTTTTCAACCAAATATTAAATAGTTTCCGGCCAATAAAGATGAATTTTCAACAGACCAGTTGAAGTTTTTGCCAATAAAGATGATTTTCTTAACAAAATTCAACAAAAAATATTTAACTTCAACCAAAAAAAGGTTACATAATCAACAAAATAATTTAATTGTTATAAAAGACATTTGAATTAAACAAAAAAGATTAATTTTCGATACAAAATCACGAATTTTCTATCCCAATAGGAGAATTTTCAACAAATCAGTTGAGTTTTCAACAAAAAGATTACTGCTGAACAAAATAATTGAATTTTCAACAACAACAAAAACCGTTGAATTTTTAATCAAGTACTTGAATTTTTTACCTACATTTAAACTAGATAATCGAATTTTTTAACAGAAAAGATTAACTTTCATTTTAGTACGACGAATTTTCTGCCCACGTAGAAGAATTATCAACAAAAAATTTGCACTTTCAAGTAAATAGTTAATTGTTCAAGCCAAAATGACATTTTGAGAAAACAGTTGAATTTTCATACCGAAAAGTTGAATTTTCATTTAAAAAATGAATAAACAAAAAAAGGTAACAGTTGATCCCACAATTAAAAAATATGATACAGAAAAGGATGGGTTTTAAAACCAAAAGAACGAATTTTCATTCATAAATATTCATTTTCTATCAAAAAAACAAATTTTCAACAAAACAAATCAATTTTGATAAAAATAGTTCAATTTGTAACTAAAAATGATCAAATTAAATTTTCAGTAAAAAAAAGATACAAATTCAACAAATAAAGATCTTTCAGTAAAGAAAGAAAAAAAATCATACAAATTGTTAAACTTCCATGCAAAAATTGTTTTTTTTGTAAAAACATTGAATTCTCAACCCAAAAATATGAATTTTCAAAAACAAAATTTATTTGCTTAATTAATCAATTGCATTTAAAAAAAAAATTAAAACCCAGAAGATTATTTTTCTACCAAATAAGCGAATCTTCAATTAAAAAGATAAATTTTTAACTATAAATATACAATTTTGCGTTTTCAGTTTTTAAGAAATTCATTTTAAACAAGAAATACAGAATTTTTTATAAAAAGTTAAATTTTCAACTAAAGAGTTAAAATAATTAATTTTTGACAAAGTGGTCCAACCTTTAACCAAATAGTTGTATTTTCAAACTAAATATACTTTACTTTTACATGAAAAACAGTAAAACTCAACATTAAAATATGAATTTTCAGCAAACGGCTAATTTTCTACAAAAATAGTAGACTTTTCAAGCCAAACAGACAAATTTTCAACAAAATAGTTGAATTAAAAAGAAGGATAACTTTTAAGCAAGATTGTTTAATTTTCAACAAAATAATAAAATTTTTAACAATTAATAAACAAAATTCCCGGTCATTTCCCGTTTTTTCCCCTGTTTGAAAACTATTTTCACGGCCAATGAAATTAAAAAATTCAACTTCTAAGCAATTTTAAACTAGAAAAATTAAAAATATAATGATAACATTATTTTTATAAGCTGAACACTTCTTACATTCGAAGTTACATTATTTAAAATTTGAATAGTTTAAAAGTATACTAAAAATATTTTAAAATGATTCGAAATTTTCCTGAAATTTTTTATTAAAAAAATTCCTGCAAACTAGAAAAAAGATTCTCTAAAATATTCTAAATTCATTTTTTACAATTTTGAAATTTTTAATTCTTTTTAAATATTCTTTGAAAATAATTTTTCAAAATAAAAAATTATTTATAATTTTCCTATGATTCTTAAGAAACTGTTTTTTATTAATTTGAAGCTTTTCACAATTCTTAACAAGCTTCTAAATTTTTGTTCGAAATCTGCAAAAATCTATATTTTGTTTCAAATTAGGCTGTGGGCTATTTGCACCGAGATTTTGTTAGGAATAGCCGGAGTTTGTCGATACACATAAAAATTTCGTAAAAAATTATTTGAAATCATTTTAAAATTTTAATTATTTTCTGCAGCTAGAAAATTAAAAATTTTGACGTTCAAAGTTTACTCTGTTTAGATTTTCAACTTCTATTTATAATTACTGAATTTAATTTAACAGTCAAATATTTATAAATATTAAACAATTGGTCTTTTTCTTAAATGAACATTTTTCAAATATTCAAATTGCAGATTGAAATAATATATTTAAAATTGAATAAAAGCCTTTATTTATGAATGTATTATATTGAAAATATTTTAAAATGAAAATAGTTTATAAAGTTTCTGTTGGGCGTTTATATTTATTTAACTGCTAAGTCTAACAAATTGAAATAGTTTCATTTTTAATGTTAAAATCTGGAAATTATAAAACTTTGAAGTGATTCCGAATCGGATTGTGCAATCAATTATTTACTTTTTAATTCTTAAAGCACAATTCAATTAAAAAAAAAGATTAATTAATTTATGTTCAGAGCGGATCAACTAAAAATGTTTTTATTCAAAATTTTAGACTTCAAACACTTCTAATTTCTAATTTTTGTAAGTCTTTAAAACCGAATTTTTAAATTCTTGAAATAGAAAATGTACGGTTAAAGATTAGTTCCAAAATAAAAAATTTTGCAAGTGAAAGATTTAATATTACGCATTTTAAACAGAATATAAATACAAAAAAAAATTAAAATGTAACTAATTATTTGAAAAAAAATGTTAAAACCAAACTGAGATAGATTTTTTTCTAAAAAAAATTGGTCAAATTGCCGGCCAAAAAATAAACTCACTGTCATTTTCCGGTTGGATAAATTTCCCGGTTTTCCGGCCAAGCGGCCACCTGGAATATTTAAGTTCGATTTTATTAATGAAATATTGACTTACCGAATGTTTTCGTGCGATTGGTGTGACTGGAGTTCCAAAGCATCTTTGAGGTTCGCAATTTCCTGCAACATCAGCAGGTTGTTTTTTTCCAAATGGCAAATTGTATCCTGATGTATTATGATCTGCTTTTCGTGTTCAGCTTGAAGGTTTTGCAAAGCTTTGTCCCTAGGTACATACGTTCCTGAAAAAGGAAGACAAATTTGAAGAATAAAAACAAAAGTAGAGTCAAAAAAGAGTTATTTTAAATATACTTATTAACATTTTGTTATAAATTTTACAAAAAATCTTATATGATTTTATTAAACACTAGCAGTAAATTCACACGCGAAAATCGCGAGATCAAGGCTCTGCATTTTTATTTCCTAACATGAAAAATAAGCAAATTTAAAAATTCATTATTAAATTAATTTTTTAATATAAGGTTTTCAATATTTTTAAAACTATAATTAATAATTAATAGTTTCGAATTAAAAGCGCCTGATATTAAAAAATATTCTAAGTTGAAGCCATAAAAATTAAACTATTTTATATTGAATGGAAGAGTTACGAAAAAATTGAATATTTTAAGATTTGAATTTTGGAACTTGGGTCGTTTAGGATTTAGAGAAATTGAAATTGTATTATTTAGAATTGAAAGCATTCAAAATTTAGTAATTGAAGACAATCTTCAATCGAGAATATTTCAACGTCAAATTTTCTGAAATTATAGAATTTCGAACTGTTATTACATACTAAAATAATAATTTAACATTAAAGCCGATAAGACAAATTTTTCTAAAATAAAAAAAAATAAATTCAATTATGCTAAAAATAATATTATTCTTTAAAATTGGCCGATTATTTTTTTAATTGACAAATATAAATCTCAGCATGTGTAATAATCTGACACCATGGTTTTAATATTTGTTTAACATCGAAAAAAACATAAAAATACATTTTCAAAATTGTATTAAACTATTTCATTTTTGGATCAAAAATTTATTTTTAAAAATCATGGGAAGAAAAACAGAAAAATTTGGAATTAACGATTTAATTAAATTTTCAAGGTTTTCGCTAATCGAGAATAGCGACTGAAGAACCTTTCTGGGTTACAAATTCAACTGCTTAGTTTAAAGTAAAATAACTTTGTTACAAATTATTTTTTTGGTTGATGGTTCATTATTCTAGTTGAAAAATCTTTTTTTGCTCAAAATTTAACTATTTTGCTAACATATTTTTTATATTTTTTTAACTGAAAATTTAAATATTCCGTGTTTAGTCAAATATTTATCTGCTTTAGTTTTAAATTCAACTATTTGGTTAAAAATTTTTGTAATTTATTGAAACTTCGTGTTTCGTGGTAGAAAATTAATCTTTTCGATGACTAATTCACATTTTTGGTTGAAAATTCGTGTATTTTGTTAAGAATTAATCTCTCTTTGTAGAAAAATAATCTCTTTTAGATCGAAATTCATTTCTTTGGTTTGAATATTTCAAATTAATTTTTTTTAAACTAAATCTTCAGCTCTTCCATTTTTTTCGAATTTTTTTATAGACATTTAATCTTTTTGGTAGAAATCCCATTTCTTGTGTTAAAACTTTACATACTTAAGTGAAAATTTATTTTATTTAATCAAAACTTCATGTATTTTGTTAAAAATTAATCTTCTTGGTTTAAATTTCATTTCTATGGCTAAAAGTTAGTTTTGTTATATAATTAACTAATTTTTTATTAACTAAGGCCTTAACTATTTTTTTTCTGCAAATTTTTTTCTATATATTTATTCATTTTTATAAAAAATTTAAATATTTCGTTGACATTTTTTTTTGCTTTAAAAATTAATGAACATAGTAGGAAATTAAATAATTATATTTTTTGATGAAAATTTATCTTTCTTGGTTAAAACTTCAGTATTTTGTCAAAAATTATTCTTTTTTAGTAGACAACTAATATGTTTAGTTAAAATTTCCTATATTGTGTTAAAAATTATAATTTTTGTTTGTAATTTCATTTATTTTGCTGAAAATAAGTTTTTTTTTTAAATTAAATCATTTGTTTTAAAGTAAAATTTTAACTATTCTATATTTTTCGGATTTTTCTTATAGACATTTAATCTTTTTGATAGAAAATTCATCCTTTTGGTTAAAAATTTAAATATTTCGTTGAAACTTCATTTTTTCTTAAAAACATTTCTGTTAAAAAATGCATCTATTTTGTTAAAAAGTTTTATTTTCTGGTCAAAAATAAAGTTTTTTGGTTATTATATTTTGTTAAAACATATTCTTTTTTGGTGGAAAATTAATCTTTTTGGTTAAATTTTTATTTATTTGGCTGAAAATTATATTTTTTTTAATAAATAAATTTTTTGGAACTAAATCTTCAAATATTCGATTTTTTTCGAAATTGTTTTTAAAAGATATTTGAGCTTTTCGTTACAAAATTTATTTGTTAAGTTAAAAATTTAACTATTTTCTTAATATTTTTTTTTACTCATAAACTTATTTTTCTAGCAGAAAATTAAACTATTCTATATTTCAGTAAAATATTGTCTTTGTTTGGTCAACAATTAACTTTTATCGCTGAAAATTCATACATTTTGTTAAAAAAAAAGTTTCTAGAAAATGAATCTTTTTAATAGAAAATCCATTTGTTGGGTGGAAAACGACTTTTTTATTAAAAATTAATTTTTTAACTAAAAATTGACCTATTTCATTTTTCGATGAACTTTTTTTAAACTTATTTTATAAAAATTGGTAGAAAATTAATCTTTTTGGTTAAAATTTCATATATTTTTTTAAATATTATTGTATTAAATTATTCTTTTTGGTTAAAATTTTATTTCTTTGGCTGAAAGTTAGTTCATTTTTGTAATTAACTATTTTTTGAAAATAAAACTTTAACTATTTTATTTTTTTTTTTTTTGGTTTGTTGAAAATTTATCTTTTTTAGTTGAAAATGTATGTGTTTTGTTAAAAAAAAATGAATTTTATGGTCGAAAATTAACTTAGTTGTCAAAATATTATTATGTATTTTGTTAAATTGTATAAAAAACATTTAATCTTTTTGGTAGAAAATTCCTCCTTTTGGTTGAAAATTTAAATACTGCGTTGAAAATTCATTTTATTTTCCTAAAAAAATTTCTCTGCCAGGAAATTATTAATTTACTTTTTTTTTGTTCAAAATTCATCTATTTTGTTAAAAATTTGTACTTTTTGTTCATTGCATTTTGTTGAAAAATATTGTTTTTTGTTGAAAAATCAATCTTTTGATTCAAATATTAGGTATTTTGCTTAAAGTTCTTGTAGAGAATTAATCCTTTTGGTTAAAAATTATTTTATTCGGCTAAAAATTAGATTTTTTTTTTAATAAATTTTTTATAACTAAATTTTCAAATATTCGAGTTTTTTCAAAATTTGTTTGTCAAAGAAATTTGAGATATTTGGTTGAAAATAAACTTTTATGGTTAAAAATTAATGTATTTTGTTGAAAAATATTCTTTTTTTCTGTATAAAATTAATCTTTTTGGTCGAAAATCCATTTTTTGAGTAGATTAGGCCTTTTTTATAACAATTAATTTTTTTTGCTTAAAATTTAACTATTTTATTTTTTGTCAATTTTTTCAATTTATTTTATTTGGTTAAAATTTGATTT
>JAAAKG020101456.1:4035-15871 GCA_010014905.2 Druon quercuslanigerum | reverse complement strand
GATGTTGGTTTTTTTCAAAAAAGTAGAAAATAATGGCCATAAAATTCATTGTTTTCTAATCGAATGAATTTATTTTAATTATTATTTAATATTTTGTCAATAAAAATAATTATTTAAATTATTATTTCTTATGAATTATTAAAGTTATTAAAATATTTACCAAGTAGTCTCAAAGTGATCATTATTTAGTAAAAGAAATAGTTGAATTGAATCAAAAAAGAAATTTAAACAAAATAGTAGAATCATCAACCAAAGCTAGATTAGTTTTTTTTTAAGTTGCATTTTTAACAACAACGAAAATTAAATTTCTACCAAAAGATAGGAATTTTTAAACTGAAAAAAACTAAATTTTAACAAGAAAGATTTTCCCGTCAATAAAAAATAAAATTTCATCTAAGTTGTTAAATTTTTAAATGAAACAGAAGATTTTTCTACAAATTAGTTAAATATTTAGTAAATAAACATAATTTTCAACAAAAATATATAATCTTCTGTCAAAAAAATTAATTCCTAATTTTAAAAAACTGATTTAAAAAAAAATTTAACCCAGCATTTCAATTTTCAACGAAAGAAATCAGTTTTGAATTTAAATTATAAATCATAAACCAAAAAAAATTTAAGAAATTAGATCAGCTTTAAACTAAAAATTCAAGTTTCGGTTTAAAAGTTATCTTTTTTATTTTAAAGGCGTACTATTTGGTTCAAAATTCGTGTATTTTGTTAAAAATTTATCTTTTTTAGTAGAAAATAATTCCTGTTGATTAAAAATTAAACTATTTAATTAAAAATTGATTTATTTTCTTGACAATCCATTTTCGCTTCCTTAAAAATTTCATTAAAAAATAAAACCTAGCTGTTCAATAAAACTAAAAAAAATTCAACAAATTATGCTAATTTTTCAACCAATGGTTGGATATTGAAAAGAAAAAAAATTAATTTTTTCGAAAATGTATTTAGGGGTCATCCAAAAATAATGTAATACGATTTTCCTTGATTGGGAGACGGTAACATTTTATTATTTTGTATGAATGAGTTAATTAAATTTTTAACCAAGTAGTCTCAAAGTAATCTTAATTTAGTAAATTTTTTGGTAAGTTTCATATTGAATGCAATTTTTGACATTTTTTATTTGTTATTTGTTATTGGTTATTTGTTATTTGTTATTTGTTATTTGTTATTTGTTATTTGTTATTTGTTATTTGTTATTTACTATTTGCTATTTGCTATTTGCTACTTGCTATTTGCTATTTGCTATTTGCTATTTGTTATTTGCTATTTGCTATTTGCTATTTGCTATTTGCTATTTGTATGAATGAGTTCATTAAATTTTTAACCAAGTAGTCTCAAAGTAATCTTAATTTAGTAAAAAACAGTTAAATTAAACCAAAAAAGAAATTTAAACAAATTAGTAGAATCATCAACCTAAGCTAGATTAGTTTTTTTTAATTTTGCATTTTTGAACCAAAAAAAAAATTAAATTTCTATCAAAAGATATGAATTTTTAAACAAAATAACTAAATTTTAACAAGAAAGATTTTTCCGTCAATAAAAAATAAAATTAATAAACAAATTTTGAATTTTTAAGTCAAAAAGATGATTTTGCTACAAATTAGTTAAATTTTGAGTATAGAAACATAATTTTCAAAAAAAAAGTAAAATCTGAAGTAAAAAAAATGAATTTATAATTTAAAGAAACTAATTTTTTTTTAATTAACCAAGCATTTCATTTAATTTTCGGTTTTAAATTTATCTTTTTTATTTTAAAGTTGTACTAGTTTGTTTAAAATTCATCCTTTCTAGTATAAAATAATTTCTGTTGATTGAACATTAAACTATTTAATTAAAAAATTTATTTGCTTGAAAATCCATTTTTGCTTCCTTAAACATTTCATTAAGAAAAAAACTAGCTGTTCAATTAAATTTAAAAAAGTTTTAACAAAACATCCAAATTTTTTAACAAATAGTTAGATATTAAAACGAAAAAAGATTAATTTTGAGATAAAAATAAAGTAATTAAATTTTCATTTGAAATGATTCAATCTGAATTACAAAAAAACACGTATTTTCTACAAAAACTTAGGTTTTCAAGTCGTTTTGACTTGAAAAATTTTTAGCACGAAAATATGAATTTTTAACGTTAAAGTTAGAACTTTGTTGTAGAATAAACAATTCATTTTTTTTTTGTAAAAAATTATATATTTATTAAAAAATTATATTTTTTGGTTTAAAATATAATTGTTTTGTTCAAAATTCCTCTTTTTTGGTCGAAAATTCAAATCTTTCGGTAGGAACTTTTTTTTCGGACCACAAATTCAAATGCTTTCTAGAAAATTGTTTTTTTCACTTGAAAATTCAACAGTTTTATTCAAAATTTGACTATTCTGTTAAAATGTTGTCTTTTTTGGATGCATTGAAGTTTTTCTTCTTTAAAATTAAAATCTTTTTTCGGTACTTTCCTCCCCTACTCCCCTTCCTTTCCCCTACTCCTAAAACTTCCCCTTCTTAACATCCCTAATTTCCCCCACCACCCTACTTTCCCACCACTCATTCCTCTACTTCTCCTATTCCAATTATCTAATATTCTTTTTCACTCATTTCCCCTACTTAATCTACTTCCCCTCATTTCCTCATAATTCTCCTACTTCCCCTCCCATCATTTCCCCTCGTATCTCATTTGACAAAAAAGAGCGAGGGATTAGATTAATTTATAATTTCTGTTTTGTTTATTTGAATTACACTTTCGCTTCCCAACACTGCTCAGACCCAGGTGTCTGATGAATCTCTCTAGCAAGCAGCCCAGGTGAAGAGCTTTACAAAGTCATCACGTGAAACTCTCCACGTGGACTCACTAGTAATAAAAAAAGTTGTATTTTTAAAAGACCTTCTTCATCAGAAAAATAGGGTTTGGTGAGGTGGAAACTCAATTCCTTTTTATTGTTCAAGGATGCTTTATCGCGGTTAAATTTTCACGACGATTTAACGCTTGATCGGGTGACCTCTGCAGTGACTTTCTATTTCTCATTTGAATATATTTGCTCAGATTTCACGGTCTATTCGCTTCAGTTAAATATCGCAAATTTAGTTAACATTGAAACATTTCATTTTAATTTACGCATTTTTAAATTGTTTTTATCTAAAAAATTTTTTTTACATAAATGAATAATTTTAGACAAAAAAACGACTAATTTTCAACAAAATTGATACATTTTAAATAAAAAAAATGGTGAAGTTCAATTTTAATTTAGGATAATTAATTTTCAATACAAAAAAGAATTTTCAAAATACGTTTGGTTCTTTCAAAAAAGCAGAAACTAATAGCCAATAAAATTGATTGTGTTTGAATAAAATAAATTTATTTTATTTATTATATAATATGTTGTCAAGAAAAAAAATTAGTTTATAAGCTTATTCATTAAACTAATTCTAGTTATTAGAAAACTATGATGGTGCAAAAGAAATATAAAAATAAGAAAAAATTACGCAATTGACGAAATTGAAATTTTTTTAAAAATATTATTATTATTATTTTTAAATTTATTTATATGTCATCCAAAAATAATGTAAGACGATTTGAAAAAAGAGGGAAGGGGCAAAATTTTATTATCTTTTATAAATTAATAAAGTAATTCAACTTTTAGCCAAGTAGTCTCAAAAATATATTTATTTAGTTAAAAAATAGTTTATCTAAACAAAAAAGTTTAACAATGTAGTAGAATTATCAACCAAAGCAAATAACTTTTATAAAAAACTGTTGCATTTTTAACAACAAAAAAGAGTTAAATTTTTAGTTAAAAAAAGGAATTTTTAATTTAAAAACAAAATTAATTAAATGAATAAAATATCTTTTAACTAAAGAAATGAATTTTGAATTAATACTAAACATTAAATTTTCGCGAGAAAAGTGATCTTTCTTATTTGAAAATTGATTAATTATGTTGAAAATTCATGTATTTTGTGAAAGTTCATCCTTTTCAATAGAAAACGAATCTTTTTGATTAAAAATTGATCTTTTTTATTTAAAAAGTGTGATTTTTAGATGATTAACAAAAATTAAAACCTGTTCAATTGAACAAAAAAAATCATTTTCAATAAATAATTGAAGTTTTTAAACGAAAAAAATATTGATTTTTAAGTAAAAATTAAATGATTAACTTTTAATTTGAAAATATTAAATTTTCAAAAAAAATTGCCAAAAATCTTTGGTTAAAAAATTTAACCATTTGGTTAAAAATTAAATTTTGTGTTGGAAATTCAAATTTTCGGTTAAAAAGTCAAAAATTTTATTAAAAATAAAAATAATTATGTAGAAATTAATATATTTGGAAATAAATTTTACTAGTGTGTATAAAATTAACAATTTTGTTGAAAAATTATATTTTCGCGTTAAAAATTCATATTTTCGGTTGAAAATTAAACTGTTTGGTAAAAAAAAATATTTTTTGACTTAAAAATTCAACATTTTGTTTAGAAATTAAACTTTTTGTTGAAAATTCATATTTGTGTTTAAAAATTCAAAAATTTTGTTTAAAATGAAATTACTTTAATAAAAATTTATCTTTGTGCACAAAATTTAACTATTTTATGGTAAATTAACATTTTGGATGAAAACTTATATTTTCGTTTTAAAACTTCAAACATTTTCTGAAAAATGAAACTAGTGTTACAAAAATTTATTTATTTGGCAGAAAATTTAACTATTTTGTAGAAAATTAACATTTCTGTAAAAAAAATTATATTTTGGCGTTTGAAAACTAAAGTATTTTGATTGAAATAGTTTGTTAAATATTTTTTAGAATCAACTTTTAATTTAAAATTTAACTTTCTTGTTAAAAATTAGTAGTTCAATTTTAATTTAAGAGAATTAATTTTTAATACAAAAACGAATTTTCAAAATATGGTTTAGGTTTTTATCAACAAGTTTTTTTTTTACTAAAGTGTTAAATCTTGGATCAAAAAATACCAATTTTCTACAAAACAATTGAATTTTTAAGCCCAGAATATGAATTCGTAAAAAAAATATAATTTGTAACCAATAAGTCAAATTTTCAATAAAATATTTTTATTTTTATTTGAAAAAATCATTTTCAAACGAAAAGGATTAATTTTCAACTAAAATTATAAATGTTCATAATAAAAGAACTTTTAAGAAATCTCAACCAAGTAATGGAATTTTTAACACAAAATGTAATAGATTATATTTTAACAACAAAAAATGTTAATTAAAAATGAAAAACATTTGTATTTAACCAACAACAGGGAATTTTCAATAAAAAGCTTGATTCTTTAACTAAAACATATTAAGATTTAACCGAGTTTTTTGAATCTTAACCAGAAAATTTATTTCTGACCAAAAAAGATAAACTTTCTACATAATATACAAATTTTCATCGAAGTAGTTAAATTTTCTACTAAATTGTTAAATTTTCTAGTCAAATTGTTGAATTTTCGAGCCAAAAATAGAAATTTTTCACAAAACATTGAATTTTCAAATCCGGAATATAAATTTTTTTAAATTTAATTTTCAACCAGTGCTAAATAAAATGATTAAATTTTTAGTAAAAAAAATTCATTTCGAACAAAAAAAAATGAATTTTCAACTATAATTATTATAAATGTTTCATAAAAAAAATTTCAACTTTCCACCAAGTAATGCAATTTTCAACCTAAAAATATAAATTTTTAACAGAAAATATAATAGTTTATATTTGTAAAACAAAATTTTTAATAACAAATAAAAAACTTTTGGATTTCACGAACAAAAGCGAACTTTCAATAAAAAACTTGATTATTTTATTTGAGTGATTGACTCTTGATTCTTAAAAACAAAAATACAAATTTTCTACAAAACAATTAAATTTTCAATAAAAAAGTTCATTTTTAACCAACAAGGATTAATTTTTTATCCAGGCAGTTTTTGAAACGAAAAAAGTGAAATTTTTACAGAAGCAGATAAATTTTCAACAAGAATAAATTTTTTAGTCGACAAAAATAAAATTGAAAAAAAAAATTTTTGAAAAAAAAAGATCAATTTTAATCAATTTTTAATCATTTATTTTTAAAAATTATGAAAAATTGTTTATAGTAATTAAATAATGAATTAATTATGATTATTAATACAAATATTAAAAAATTATCTACAATTTTCAATTTCAGTTTGAAAAAATTTTGATAAATATTGGACAGATTTTCTAGATGTTCAATGAAAGGCTCAACAAATTTATCGTTATTGAAATTTGGTCCCAGAAGGAAAAGTTAGGTACGTGTAAGTATATTCAATCAGCTAAAGTATTCTGATACGTGTTCGTGGTGAAAACTTCTTTAAGCTTTATTACTGATGTTATGGATATCGGCACGGTAAGTGTATTCAATAATTTGTTATAAATTTTGTTCATCTACTTTTTTAAAATAAATATTTTTTGTAATTTTGAGTTTGATTTCCAAATTGTAAAAAATTGCTCTTTAACTTAGCTGGGATCTCAACCCAGGTCTTTCAGATAGCCGGTCTGATGTTTTTATCCACTAAGCTACGGAGAGACGAGATTAATTTCAAAACTTTTTTTACAATTTGAACAATCATTATTTTAAAAATATGTTTTTTATACCAGTAGACGAACAAAAAACAAAATAAACAAAAATTATTAAATTATCTCTCTGTAGCTTAATGGGTAAGAGCATCAGCCCGCAATCTGAAATACTTGAGTTCGGATCCCAGCGGAGCTTGAGAGCAGTTTTTTCACGATTTGCAAATAAAATTCAATATTCAAAAAAATATTTATTTTAGAAGTGTAGAAAACCAAAATTAATGTCAAAATATTTTGTTAAGCCCTACCATCAATTTATTTAATACATTTATCTGGTCCACATCCATAAGATCAATAATGCAGAATTATCTTGTCCGAAAAAATAATTTTACAGACATAAGGAATTGCGACGTAATACAAGTTGAAGGAGTTGTGATGAAATTGATCTCGCCTTTTCGTAGCTTAGTGGATAAGAGCATCAGCCCGCAATCTGAAAGACTTGAGTTCGGATCCCAGCGGAGTTTGTGAGCAATTTTTCTGCAGTTTACAAACGAAAATCAATATTGAAAATATAATGATTTTGGACCAGTAGACAAACAAAATAAATATTTATTCATTGAATACACATATCTGGTTAACATCTATAACATTATTATTATATAAATATCTTTTTTGAAAAAATAATCTTACAGGTATGAGGATTTGTGTCGTAATTTTTCATGTAAAGGTTGTTATTATATTAGTCTCTTCTCTTGGTAGCTTAGTGGATAAAAGCATCAGATCGGCAATTGAAAGGACCTAGATTCGGATCCCAGTGGAGCTTGAGAGCCATTTTTTCAAATCAAGGAATAAAAATCAATATTAAAAAAGATATTCATCTTATGATGGCAGACAAAAAACCAATTAACATGAAATTATTTAATACATTTTATCTGGTCAAAAACATTACATCAAAAAATATTAAACATTCGAATGTTTGAAAAATTAATCATAATAGTATAAGAAATAATGTCGGAATTCAACTTGCAGGGGTTAGGAAGAAATTGATCTCGTCTCTCCGTAGCTTAATGGTAAGAGCATCAGCCCACAATCTGAA
Source organism: Druon quercuslanigerum (assembly GCA_010014905.2). Classification (NCBI taxonomy): domain Eukaryota; kingdom Metazoa; phylum Arthropoda; class Insecta; order Hymenoptera; family Cynipidae; genus Druon; species Druon quercuslanigerum. The sequence continues at coordinate 8,254 of JAAAKG020101456.1, read as the reverse complement.
AGCCTTGGGTTCGGATCCCAGCAGAGTTAGCGAGCAATTTTTCTACCGTTAAACGAAAATAAATATTTAAAAAATATTGATTTTAGACCAGGAGCCAAACAAAATTTACTTCAAATTATTAAATATACTTATCTGGTTGACATTAATAAAATAAATAATATAGAATTATCTTATTAAAAAAATTAATCTTAAAGGTATAAGGAGTGGCGTCGTAACTTAACATGTAAAGGTTTTTAATTATTTATTCTTTTCTCTCCGTAGCTTAGTGGATAAGAGAATCAGATCGACAATTTCAAGGTCCTAGGTTCAGATCCCAGCGGAGCTTGAGAGTTATTATTTTTAAACTTATAAATAAAAATCAATATTAAAAAAAATATTGATTTTATACTGTCAAACAAAAAACAATTAACATCAAATTATTTAAGCATTTTTTTGGTCAAAACCATAACATCAAAGAATATGAAACATTTGAATGTTAATCATAATAGTATAAGGAATTACGTCGAAATTCAACTTGGAGGGGTTGTGAAGAAATTGATCTCGTCTCTCGGTAGCTTAATGGGTAAGGTCATCTGACAGGCAATCTCAAAAACTTAGGTTCGGATCTCAGCAGAGTTTGCGAGCAATTTTTCTGCAGCTTATAAACGAAAATCAATATTAAAAATTTATTGATTTTAGACCATTAGACAAACAAAATAAATATCAATTTATTGAATACACATATCTGGTTACCATCCATAACATTAAATATATATATCTTGTTTGAAAAAATAATCTTACAGGTATAAGGATTTGCGTCGTAACTTGAAATGTAGAGGTTGTAATTAAATTAGTCTCTTCTTTTCGTAGCTTAGTGGATATGAGCAGCAGGTCGGCAATGTAAAGGTCCTAGGTTCGGATCTCAGCAGAGCTTGAGAGCCATTATTTTTAAATTTCTAAATAAAAATCAATAATAAAAAAAAATATTGATTTTATACTGTCAAACAAAAAACAATTAACATCAAATTATTTAAGCATTTTTTTGGTCAAAACCATAACATCAAAGAATATGAAACATTTGAATGTTAATCATAATAGTATAAGGAATTACGTCGAAATTCAACTTGGAGGGGTTGTGAAGAAATTGATCTCGTCTCTCCGTAGCTTAATGGGTAAAGTCATCTGACAGGCAATCTTAGAAACATAGATTCAGATCTCAGCAGAGTTTGCGAGCAATTTTTCTAAAGTTTATAAACGAAAATCAATGTTAAAAATATATTGATTTTAGACCATTAGACATAGAAAATAAATATCAATTTATCTTTTCGTAGCTTAGTGGATAAGAGCATCAGATCGGCAATGTAAAGGTCCTAGGTTTGGATCCCAGCGGAGCTTGAGATCAATTTTTTTTATTTTAGAAATAAAAATCAATATTAAAAAAAATATTGATCTTATCGTGGCAGACAAAAAAAAATAATTAACATAAAATTATTCAATACATTTTATCTAGTCAAAAACATTACATCAAAAAATATTAAACATTCGAATGCTTGAAAAATTAATCATAATAGTATAAGGAATTATTTCTGAATTCAACTTGGAGGGGTTGTGAAGAAATTGATCTCGTCTCTCCGTAGCTTAATGGTAAGAGCATCAGCCCGCAATCTAAAAGACTTGGGTTTGGATCCCAAGGGAGCTTGATAGCAATTTTTTCACAACTTAAAAAATCGAAATTAAAAAAAAAATTGATTTTAGACCAGTAGCCAAATAAAATTTACATCAAATTATTAAATATAATTATCTGGTTGACATTCATAACATCAATAATATAGAATTATCTTATTTAAAACATAAATTTTAAAGGTATGAGGAGTGGCGTCGTATTTCAACACGTAAAGGTTGTTATGAAATTAGACTCTTCTATGTGTAGCTTAGTGGATAAGAGCATCAGATCGGCAATTTAAAGGTTCTAAGTTCGGATTCAAGCGGAGACCCAAAGCCATTTTTAAAAAAGTTTAAAAAAACAACAATATTTAAAAAAATATTGATCTTATACTAGTAGACAAAAAATAATAATATCAAATTATTTAATATATTTTATCTGGTCAAAAGCATAACATCAAAAATTGGAATGTTTGAAAAATTAATTATAATAGTATAAGGAATTACGTCGAAATTCGACTTGGAGGGGTTATGAAGAAATTGATTTCGTTTCTCCGTAGCTTAATGGATAAGATCCCCAGACCGGCAATCTAAAAAACTTGGGTTCGGATCCCAACAGAGTTTGCGAGCAATTTTTCTACAGTTTATAAACGAAAGTCAGTAAAAAAAATATTGATTTTAGACCAGTAGACAAAACAATTAATATCAATTCATTGAATACACATATCTGGTTAACATTTATAACATTAATATTATATAAATATCTTCTTTGAAAAAATAATTTCACAGGTACGAGGATTTGCGTCGTAACTTGACATGCAGAGGTTGTTATTAAATTAGTCTTTTCTCTCCGTAGCTTAGTGGATAAAAGCATCAGATCGGCAATTTAAAGGTTCCAGGTTCGGATCCCAGCGGAGCTTGAGAGCCATTTTTTTTTTTAATTTAGAAATAAAAATCAATATTAAAAAAAATATTGATTTTAAAATTTGATAAACCAAATTAAAATCGAATTATTTTGTGGAACATTTTTGGTTAATATTTTTACACACAACTTTTGAAAAATATTATTACAAATTGAAAAAAAATTTTTTTAATTCTAGAATGACCAGTCTAAAAGAGAAAAATTGAAAATTTTTGTTTGCCATGGTTGTGAAACTAACATTCGGATAACACAAGAGATTATCTACACGTGTCCTAAAAAATGGTTACGGTTAGTTTAACTTTGACTTGGTAATCACAACGTTTTATTTCTCAAGCGATAGGCAAATATGCTATTATTATCATCAATCGCTTTAGTGAAAACCTTTAAAGTTTATTGCAATTTAAAAAAATCTTAAATTTTAAAATCTTAAAAATCTTGTCTAAAAATCTTATCTTAAATCTTATCAAAAAAATTTTTAAATCTTAAAATTGTCAAATTTCCCTTCCTGATAGATAAAAAAAATGTTTAATTATTGAGATTTTTGGTGTACAGTAGATTGAAAAATTCCCTTGATACCTTTAAAATTATTTTTATGTTAAATAAAAAGCCTTGGTCGAAATTCTTGAAAATGAAATTTAATTTATTTCTTAAAGTATAAATCAATAAACATTCCTCGAATAGAATTAATTTATAATTTAACAAATTAATTTGTATATAAATTGAATTTTAAATAAATTAATTAATTACACTGAAATATTATAAAATTTAATAATTTTTTTCTCAATTAATAATTGAATCGAACTTATTCATTTAATTTCTCTGGAAAAAACTTTGAAATCCTTGGCATTCTTTGAAATCTCTTGAAATCCTTGAAAACTAAATCAAATTCTTTATTTATTAGAAATCTTTTCTATATTCCCCTCTTTTCCCTTTTTTCTCATTTTTTCTTTTATATACAAACTGAATAAATAAAACCTAAAAAGAAATTTTAATTACTTTTTTGTAAATGCAACTGTTTGTTTGATTTAGGTTTTCTAGTTGAATTATTGGGGTTTTAAAAATAAAAATTAATTTTTTTACCCAATTTTGTATTTTTAAAACAATTGATTTATTGTCAATTTACTAAGCACTTAAGCCAAGAAAAAATATCAGCATTCTCAAAAAAAAGAATTTCAACTGAAAATTTAACTGTTCAATTTCTGGTTGAAAGTGAAACTACTTTTTTTTAGTGGAAGATTTATCATTAAAGTTCAAAATTCATCCTCTTGGTTGAAAATTAGTTTTTTTAACTGAAAATGTAACTTTTCCTGTTTTGTTTTTATTAAAAAATAAAATCTTTTGTTTTTGTATTAAAATATCAATTTCTTCTGTTTAGTGAAAAAAATTTTAGCTGGTTAAAAATCCAACTCTTTGTTTAAAACTTATTTTTATTATATCAGTCAAAAATTTATTTTTTCCAACTGAAAATTTAAAAAACCCAACTTTAGTTGTAAATTCAACAATAGGGCTGAAATTTTATGTTCTCTGTTGAAAATTCTTTTTTTTTTTGTAGAAAATTAATCTTTTATTAAAAGTTCATTTTCTTGATTATTATTGAATATTATGAATATTCAACTATTTGTTTAAAAAGGTATGCATTTTGTTGCGAATCTTTCT
>JAAAKG020101445.1:0-15871 GCA_010014905.2 Druon quercuslanigerum | reverse complement strand
TTTTTTAGTTTTTTACATATATTCTTCTAATTAGGTTATCATTGTCCATCAATAAGCAGAAACCAGTCATTAGTTCCTATAAGTTAATTAATATAAATATTAATTGTATTCTTGACGGGCCGATCGAATCGAAATATTCGATCCGATAATGAACGCAGATCGGATCTAAAATATCACATTCGATCCGACTAAATGCACACGTCTACTTGGCATCCATTGATCAAAATTAAATTTGAGATAATGTCTTGAAAAAGGTTCATCTAGTTTCATCCAATATTTGCGTAATGAATCTGTAATCGGAAACTAATTTTTATCTGAATATATTTTATGGTTATGCGTTAAACATCCATTTTTAAGCCAATCTAAGTTTAGTAATTGAATTCATAGTACACGCCGACCCCGGATTGTTATAAGATTCGGGACCGAAAAACCTCGGATTGTTGTAAACGTGGGGCGTTTCGAACGCTTCTTTCTGATTGGCTCTCATGAATTGCGCGAACTGCGCTTGCGCAACAGTTTTGTGTATTCCAGGCAATTCTGCCGTATTTCGTGCACATTGCATTCAATGTTTGCGATTTGTTTAATTAGTCAATAAAGGAAAAAATGGATAAGGAAAAACCAAAACAACCATCAAAGACACGTAAGTTGATGGAAATAATTTGACCGGTTTGTTTACATAAGCTTCAATTTTTCGCCGAAAACATAACCCCAAAAATTTTTTTGCTAAAAATTGTCGTAATATTGCATTTATACAGTGTAAATCACGGTTTTTATAATAATAATTCAAATTCAGCAATAACCTTTCATACTTTTTTTAACTTTAAAGATAAAATTAAATATTATTGTGAAATTTGAAGATGTAAACAAATGTTTAAATTTACATTCACATAAGTGAATTTAGATGAATTATTTATAGGTAAAGAAAACACGCGCTATAATTGGTCGATTGTTAGATAGAGAGAGGGAACAGTGGACGGACTGAATGTGAAAGAATCCGGGGCAAAGTCGTGACAAAAATCCGGGGTCGGAGTGTATTCCAAAAATACAGAAGCAATCATTATCTCAGTATTCCGAAAAATGTATGAACATCGTTTTAGTCGTAATAATTTTAGAAATTTCATCTGAATCGTATTTTTCTTTTAAACTTTTTACGAAATTTCAGGAAATTGTATTCCTTCTTCCTTACGTTCAATTCATCAAAGATTTTTTTCCCGTGAAAATTAATGTTTTAACTGAAAAAGTTATGACTCCATCTGTGGTTGAAAATTGATCTTTTTCTGTTGAAAATTTATCTTTTGCACTTAAAAACTTAACTATTTGGTTGAAATTTGATCTATATTTTGTTAAAAAATTAATCTTTTTAGTTTAAAAATTTATCAGTTAGGTTAAACATTCAACTATTTCGCCGATAGATTAGTTATTTTGTGTAAAATTTGCCTATTGCGTTAATCATCCTTTTTACCAAAAATTTAACCGTTTTATTAAAAGTTCGTCCTTTGGATTAAAAATTTACCTTTTATGGTTGAAAAATCATATTTATAGGTTGAAAATTAACTTTTTTTAATGTTACTTTTCGAGTTAAAAAATCAACTAAATTATTTGAATATGTAACTCTTTTTGGTAGAATTTTAAACTTTCTTTGCCATTTGTTTAAAAATGCGTCTTTTCAGGTGCAAAATTCAACTATGCAGTAAAAAATTAAAATACTTCTTTAAACTCTTCTTTTTTCTTCGAAAATTTATGTTTGTTAAAAATTTATTCTTTCCGATTGAAAATTCATGTTTTATGGTAGGGAAGTCATGTTTCTCGGTTAAAAATTCTTCTTGTTTACTTGAAAATTAACTTTCCCTTTGCAATTTTTGACTGCTTTCTAAAAAATTCTTCTTTTTAGCATAAATATTGAACTATTTGGTTAAAAATGTGTCTGTTTTGCACAAAAGTTCAACTGTTTGGGTGTTAATTAAATGAAAAGCTTCTGGTTCAAAAAGTTTTTCGGTTCAACATTCCACTATGTTCTTGAAAATGCAACATATTTCCACTTGAAAATTTAAATTTTTAAAGAGTTTAATATTTAATTAAATACAGTTACTATGTACATTAATGTTATATATAAAAGAATTTATTCCGATATTATGCCTCTATTTTTGTGAATGATCACCCCATTTTCCCTATTTGAGTGTGCAAGTCGACGGCTATGTTACCATGGATTGGTTCTGGCTGGGGTTCGAGTTCACTCACTTGTACTATATTTATTTTTTCTTCTTGAAAGAAACTTAAATAGCAGGTGACCAGAAATGAAAAAGGTCGGAGAGAATGTACTTTCTTGTGTTTTTATTCCGAAATATAGTTTTAAAAAATATTTTAATTTGTAATTTATTGAACAAATTTCCCTCTAACCATAAGCGATCTTCGAATTGTACGTGTTTTGTGCTTGGGTATTTTGAAAGCTATTAGTTCCTCTAAAATTATCAAAGATTCATTAGTGTATGTTTATCTCGTGTGCATATATTTTGATCGGATTTTTTTAATAGGGAGGATTCCATCCTGGTGCAAGCTCAACTCCCAAAATGTTTTCACTGGGTAACACTGTGTGCACCAAAAAAAATACGCCATCTTGATGAACCATCTGAGTTCGAATTTGGCTTCTTCTGTAATCTATGTCATTTGGAATTATATTTCCAGTTACAAAGCCAACTGCACGTGCTCTTCCAGCAACATCTTCCCACACGCCAACTGCTCTGCCAGCATACATGAAAGTTCTAGTTGGATGATTTGCTACTCGATTGTTTTCTGCTTCTCTTAATTCTGTAAAAATAAAATAAATATGTGTGTTTTAAAATAAAAAAAAAAATATAACCGAAAACTAAACATTTATCGATTCTGCATTGAGGTACTAACAATGAAACAATTTTTATTCGGAATGCTTTAAAAATCTACAATTCAAAAGAATTCATACAAAACATCGTAATGCCACATTTGCTTACGTGGTCCATTCGAAACAGGCCCCTTAGATGCAAACTGAGCTCCCAAAACTAGCCCACTCTGTATAAACAACACAAATCTTACGCCATCTATTTCAACGTAACGGTTTTCAATATAGTGTTTTCTGCGATATTCCTCATCTGGAACAATATTTCTTGCAGATATAAGGCGAACTTCGCGCGGTCTCCCTCCACGATTGTTCCAAACCCCAAACTCTTTGTTCGCAAAAGTGATAATCCTATGTGGTTTATTTGACTTCTTCTTTGGTTTCTTATTACTTAGTTCTACCTGAGGTGAGCGAGAATGTGGGCTTTGTGAACCAGATGGACTATGTGGACCGGAGGGACCAGCTTCGTTATTTTCAAAAGCATTTAATTCTGTAAAAACACCAAGAATTATAATTTTAAAATAACTAAATTAGAAAAGGTCGCGGACGAGCTCTGGGATCTAAAATCTTCCAAATCGTCGAACCCCACTCTTACTGTCTTTGCTAGGATGGAGCTTAAGGAGGTGGGAGAATGGGCGGAAGCATGGCTGCTCTCGGCTGATTAAGGTGGTCGCACAAGAAAATCCGTTGCCTTGCGCTGGATACGTCTCACGGACGTGCCGTCCGTGCACGAACCCATACAACCAACCAATCGCGTGCAACCTGACGTGCGGCTACGATCCGTGGCGGTACTTGCTCAAGGACGTTGCGAGCTGGTGTAGATAGCGGCATACTTGTGTGCGTCAGTGCTCACGCAAAAGGAGCACGACAGGTTGTATGCGATTGGTTGGCTCGATGTGGTCGTGCACGGACGGCATGTCAGTGAGACGTCTCTAGCGCACTGCAACGGATTTTCTTGTGCGAACACCTTTAGCAACCGAAGCAGAGCGGATACCGGCCATAACTGAACGGTACTAAGAATGAAATAATTTTAATATGATATTCTTAAAGCAAACACAATTCAAAAAGATTGCTTGCAAAAATCGCTAATTTAACATTAAAAAACTGTTTGCTGCGTGCAGATCAGTATGTCCAAAATAGTATCCAGTATAACAGCAGTATGCCTATTTTGACTTTTTTATTGGTTTTTAGTATTTTTTCAAAAGTTGAAACCAGACCGTTGGTCAAAGAAGGCTGCATTACAAACTCGATCTTTCTTTTTGGTTCCTTAACACGTGTGCCAAAGCACAATCTAATATGATTAGTATTTCAAAAATTATCCAGAATGCAGACGGCAACAACACAAGCGACGACGACAGACAATCAGACATCATTTTGAAACCTGTTTTTTTTTAATTCAAAGGATTCCAAATCCTGGAAATTTTATCAAATCTGCGATTGTAGTTTTTTGCACAAAACTAATATCTTCTGATTATTATGGGAATGTAAAAATATTTAAATTTCTGAAAATGTAATGTTTCATATTCACATTGAGACTTTTATCTTGGGTTCACTTACCACTGAAATGAAGTAAAATGGTGATTAAAAAGATTACAGTGCTGATAAGGATCTTCATTCTAATTGTGGCAAGATTCTGTAAATGATGAGTGATACATGTGGAACTTTTTCACTGCTACATATACCAATCACTACCTGATATCACTAAGGTTTCTAATTCCCCTTAAATAATTCAGAATTATGCAGATTTATAATGTGTATAAACTACGCTGGAAAAGTAATAAAATATCTCAACGCAATTTTTTAGGAAATTTATAAACCTCATTATGGAGGCTTAATTTATAATAAGTTGTGAATTTGAAGAAAGAATTTTCTCATTGCAGTTAACTATTTATTGTTTAAATAATTAAAAATTTGTTAAAATGCAACTTTTATGGAAGAAAATATAAAAACGCATTTTGGTATTTTTAACATCTACCAATTGTTTAAACAATAGAACGCAACTTTAAAAATTCAAATTTAGTCTGAATTTAGAAACTTGCTGAAAATCTAGCAAGAAGCTACGATTTTCTAGTTTTTCCGTTCAAACGTTGCATCTAAAGAAAAATGCATTGCTCGAACAATCAAAAAAAAATGTTTTAAAACGCTCTTTCCTTTCATTAAATAGACCAGAGGACACCAAAAGTATACACTTTATTCTTGATATTTTATACAAGGGAAATTTTTTAAACCATAAATATTAATTGACGAATGCATAAAATCTTGCAACCCGTATTCAAAATAGGAGTCATGGATATGGCGCCTGAAGGTGGAGTGGTTAGTGGAGGGGGTGCTTTTCGTAGACGCATCCCCACTACTCAAATGCTGGCTTGCAAACTCTGTTGCTCAGCTTTGATGCTTCCGGTTGGAAATGTTAGAGTACGAGTACGTATAAGCAATCCAGGCAGATTTCTCGGATTTCTAACACATTTCTTCGTCCTCTTTTGGATTTCAAGAGAACTTATTATTAATGAATTCGTTAGTTTAAAAGAATCTATCTTCTTAGTTACTCTACAGGAAAGACAGGTGGGTGTTCGTTAGAGCGCCGGCCTCCGGGCCAGCGTGCTTGCTAAGCATGGGATCCCATACTCATGATATAGTTGGTCGGTCAGACGAAGAACTAGATGAATTTAACGAAACCAACGCAAATCTAATCCGTAATCCTCTAATGCAGGAAATTGTCTCTACACAGAGTGCCCAAAACCCAACCTTCCAAGTAGTGGTTTGTCCTAACCTATCTTTTCCGTACCCTGACTCCGAAATTGACACGAATATCCCCTTAGAAACTACAAACGGAGTAGCTTCTAATCTTAAACTCAATGAAAGCGGGAACCCTTCTGAGCAAAGGCATAATCTGGCTATAAATAAAGCAAAGACAGCTAACAAGAGAACTACAGATGACTCTCAGAGTAACAATGGTAGTTCTTCTAAATCCAGATATTCTAAATCCATACTAGCATCACGCAATTGCCTTCCAATCATGAAACCCTAAAACCGAAAAATCTTTACACTAAAAATAATAAGGGGCCATTTACTGTCGAAGTCGACTATACAACCAATCCTTCTATCCAGGTCCTGACTCTAGGCAAAATCGTACACAAAAATTTTTAGGATGTAGTTATTGAATGCAAAAAGAAGGGGACATCTAGATTTACTGTGCTTTACAAATCTGGTTCTGGAGCCAACAAAATTTTCGTGAACTTAGATAAAATAAACCCTAATCTCAAAGCCCTCATGACCAACTTTGGAGTCACGCGTTTAGGCATTATAAGAAATGTGCCTGTAGATTGTTCAATAGAAGAAATTAAAGAAAATTCCATCAGTTCTGCTCCTATCATTGAAGCCAAACGCTTTAAATGGAAAGACAGAGAGGGAAACTCAACTCCTCGTACCACAGTCCTCCTAACCTTCGATGGACAAATTTTACCTCAAGATATTAAACTTTTCTACCTTTTTCTCCGTGTTGACCCCTATGTCTCTCAACCAAAAGTATGCTACTCTTGTTACAGACACGGACTTGTGAAAAGCATCTGCAAAAACACGCGATACTTATATTGCGGTGAAAAACATCATGATATAGGTCAAATTTGCCCCAAAGTTTCTGACAACCCTAAATCTCTGAATTGTAATGGACCCCATTGGGCCACTGAGAAATCCTTTTCCGTAAATACGTTGAAGAAAAATAAATTATGAAAATCACGGCCCATCAAAACATTGATGTCAAAAGTGCAGCTTATCTGCATAATTACGGAAAACTAAACCAGGAGATACTCCAAACCTCCTTCATCGACTTCTTTCCCACCGAAACTCATTGCATAATCCAACCATCCCTCACTTTGACTTTCCTAACTCATCCGTCCTGTACCTCCCTTCCCCCCACCTCCTCTCCACTCCCTCGCCGAAAAAATACCAATCCATCCCAAACGGACTCTCAACCTATCCAGCCCTTCTGGCAATGGAATACTTTTACACAATGGACCCCTCAGTTCTTCATTTAGATCTCCTACCCCGCTTCCCCCTTACCTTCTGTAAATAATGAAAATCTCATAAATATGATTTCATCCTTGATGGAGATACTCAACCTTTTTTCACTAATCCTTTCCCTCTTCCAAGTGGTGGACTTGAATAAATTGTTAAATCCCTTGATTGTTTGAAAACACAAACGCTTACATAAATAATAGACTTTGTATTATTATATATTCCTACCATTCAATAACACATTGAGTTTCTACGATTATGAAAAATTTAACAAAATTAAAGATTTTAAAGTGGAATTGTAGAGGAATCGTAAATAAAAAAGGTAACTTAAAAAGAAATTTACATAACTACGATGTCGTATTGCTGCATGAAACATGGCTTCAAAATAAAAATAACTTCTTTCTCAAAAACTTTAATGTTATTCGAAAAGATCGAAACAATCACATGGGAGGCGGTTTAATAATAGCAATTAGGAAAGACATTCCATTTACTCAAACTTCGGTTTATGAAGTTCTGGATTATTTGGACACACTGGCTATTCCTATCCCCTCTAATTAGGGTGAACTCATCATAATTAACGTTTATAGAAATCCTAAAGCTCCTAATAACTCTATTGACTGGGATATTTTCCTTAATTCATTTTCTGGTCATTTCCCCTCCATATTTATTGGAGGACACTTTAACTGCCATCATCAATGGTGGGGATCCGATCTATCATTTTCCTGTGGTAACAAACTATTAGAAGCCATTGGGATTTCTTCTCTTAACATTCTTAATGACGGTTCTCCTACACGTTTTACGCGCCCTTCAGAAGCCAAATCAGCTATAGACCTCACTATTGTTTCAAGTAACCTCTCCCCCCTGAGTGACTGGAAGGATGAACAGGACAAAATGGGCAGTGAGGCCTCAATATCTCAGTTGAAAAGACTAAGTTAGTCGTCTTTAATTCCAACAAGAATCGCATCCCAAGGGACTTTCATGTAACCCTAGAGAATAATAGAATTTCTCTTTCTTATGAAGTGACCTTTCTAGGATTGCTTTTCAACTGCCACCTATCTTGGATACCTCACTTTACTTGCTTGATAGACAGAATCCATGAAGTTACCAATATCATTGAATTTCTTAGAGGAACGTGGTGGCGCTCTAACCCCCAATCCTTACGTATGCTCTACCACTCTTTAATTAGAAGCTTTCTTGAATGTGGATGCCAAGTTTTAACAAATTATAGCTGCAAACCATATGATCGGATTAGCAAACTACAGAGTCAAATTCTTACACTAATCCTCGGATATGGTATAACCACCCCTATCTCAGTCATGTATGCCGAACTTAAGGAGCCTCCCCTTCTTCGCCGTTTACAATTCCTAAATAAAAAATTTCTCTTAAAAGTCTTTACAATGGAAGATCACTCATTACCCGAATCCCTTTATAGCTGAGAATCAGCCACAGCCAAAAATAATGCTGACAATTATAGAAATACCTTACTTTTAATAAATGCCTATATACATTTAAACAAGTTCGAGTCCAAAATTATGTATTCCTATACTCGTTTTAACTACCTCTTAGACTACTCTGTCCAATTCGATACCCCTATCATAAACATACAATTAGGCGAAATCTTGATGGAAAGTTCTTTCCCAAACCAGGGCTTTAATCAATATATAATAGAAAGCCTAAAAAATACAACAATTTTTTACACAGATGGTTCTAAGAAAGAAGCAACTCAATACACGGGAATCGGAATCACTTGTCCCCCACTATAAATTTTTGAGACATTAAAACTATTCCATCACTCATATATTTTCATGATTAAAGCTGCTGCTCTGTCTAAAGATTTAGAAATTATACTAGAGGAAAAAATATCCCCAGGTGTAATAGCCTCTGGCTCCAAAAGCGTCTTACAAGCATGCCTAAATTTTAACCATTTGTATACCAAAAATTATTTTATTTACAAAATTAGAAATCTTCTCTCCCACGCGAAAGAAGCTAATAACAAAATTAGTTTCGACTGGATACCTAGACATAAAAGAATATTTGGCAACGAAGTTGCTGCTAAACTGCCCAAAATAGCTCTAACTTTCGGAATACCCTTAGATGATAGATTCCCTTACACTGATTTCTTTAAGTCAATTTATGACACGTATCTTAGACTTTCAAATGCTGACCTAGAAAGAGATAGTGCACGCAGACCTGTGGGCATTTATTATTTTCAAAATTTCTTTTTAACTTTTCCAAAGCCCTTGTTCTTTCAATCAAAGTCAGAAAAAGAAGCGATATTGTCAATATATCTCGTCTTAGAAGCAATCATTACGTTCTTGCTAGTAGTATAGCTAGAAAAAATTTTGTATAGTCATAAGAATGTCCTTTTGGACACCCTGAAGACGATGTTAATCACGTTTTATGGTCCTGTCCCCGCTTTCATGAACAAAGGAAAAGACTCAAACTGTCCTTAATTAAAATTAAAAAATGTCCTCCCGTCTGTGTGGAGAGCTTCTTATATGAACCTAATTAGTTATGCTTGTAATCTAATTGTTAAATTTCTTAGAGACTGCGAATTACTTGTTTAAATTATGCTATTATATAATACTGCTTTCTTCCTTTTTGCTTTTCTCTGCTTATACACCTCATGCTTTGAATACTTCACGCTTTACGGCACACGAACCCCAAAAGTTGTGAAACCACATATATTGGTCACAACAATTCTACTTTGAGTCACCCACCTATTGCATACTATTCACTGTTAAACATCTACTACTCCATCTACAGTATATCCATGAAAATACATACTTGGAACTCTAGTCCATTATATAACTACTTGCTATGGACGGATAGGTCTCGCTGTTACCAGCACGGGATGTCCAACGCGCAAACCTGGACATGGCTACAGATCTAGCGCTAAAGAAAAAAACACCAAAGAAGAAGAAGGTTCCTTTTCTCGCGGGCGGGCACATGCACATAGATCCAAGGAATAAGCACCATAGGGTTTTGCAGATTATACATTTTTAATTGAACTGAGGCAGGGGCGGACTGGGACATCAAACCGGCCCAGGAAATCGTGAGATATAGGCGGCCCTTTTTTCACTTGGCATACCCCCCCCCGCGAGGGCCGCAGACCCAAGCGGCCCTCGCGGGCCCGCGGCCCACCGGGAATTCTCCCAAACTCCCGAATGGCCAGTCCGCCCCTGAGTTGTTTATGAAAGCATTTATAACTTTATAATTATTTTATTTGTAAAATGAGTCACGGGGGGAAATGTTCTCATGGTGAAAACAGAAAGAAGGTATGCGCTCCATGTGGAAGGAATATTGTGTTTGGTAGAGTTTGAAAAAGAGATTTTTAATCGACAATTACAAGTTATGCCTAATTATAATGGTTTAGTGTTCCCAAAAGATACGCGATCGGTAAAAGGCGCTTGTGGATGTTTTATTTGAACAACTGCTAGTTCTTTCGGACACGTAAAGGTAAAAAAGGTAAACGAAAATTTAGAGTTTTGCAAACGAGCGTAGATGTTTTAGGTAAACTTAAAAAAACGATTGAAAATTGTATAGCTTTAACAGAGAATAATAAAAACCCACTAAATGTTATTCAAGTCTGCAGTAAATGTTTCCAAACAATTGGCCAAGGTATAAGTCATGATTGTAACAGCCTTAAAGAAAATCTTTTAAAATTAGTTCGAGCTTCCTGACAAAAATAAAGAACAATTCGTTAACTCTATTTTAAAAAGCTGAAGTAATAAAAAAATTAGAATTACAATATTATAAGCGAAACCAGTTTTTTAGCGACTATATTTCAAGATATTATTTTATGGCCTTATTATTAACGTTGCCTGTTTCGTAATCGAATAAAAGCGTTTAAAACTTTTATTTTTATTTTTCCTCTAAGAAGGCGAGATCGCCAGTTTTCCATACAAGTTACGTTTATAATTTTTTTAATGAAAGCATTAGCTATAAGTATGAATTTTCCCAAGTATTAATATGCACTTTTACAACGCCGCATAAAGCACTTCCGAACGAGCGGTCGCTCAGGCAGTAGTGCTTCGGCTTCATAGCCGGGAAGTTGCTGGTTCGATTCTCGCTGCCTTCACTTTTTATTTTATTTTTATTAATTAGATTACATTATTGCTTCAATATTTTTTTTAATTTTATCATGTACCAACTATATTTAAGATTAGAAACGTACTCAAAGCATTAAGTTTGACACAAGTTTTGAAATTTACCTGAAGAAAAAAATATACGTTATTGTACATTTTATTCAGAATCGTCAATATTAGGTAAATCGAGTTAAGACTCAACATTTTTCGTCGCAATTAGCTATAAAATAAAAATAAATAGTTATTTTTTAAATATAACCCCAATACGTCGGATTTTTTGAAGTCCCAATAAAGCACCATGAGTGAAAATTTGGTTTTAGCGAGTTTTTGGTACTGATGATGATTTTTGCGGGGTTTTTTTAACGTAAATTATTTTTTATGTATAAATTACTTTTTACTGATAATTATATGTATATATACAATTTTCGAAGACACTTTTTAAACCATTTATTCTTTTTTAGTAATATTTTCTTAATTTAGAATGTTGCAGTTCTGCTCTCAAATTTTGCACTTTTCAATCTGATTGAGCAAATAATCAATTAAATTTACCAAAGATAGTTGTTTAAAACATGTATTATTTTTTTAACAATATTCTCATAGAAAAATGCTAGAAAGTTGTGATGTTTTTAATTGTTCCATTTTCTGTCTACTTTTCATTTAGAGTAAAATAATAATTAATGAAATTTAACAGAGAAAGCTGCTGAAACAAATAAATATTTTTTATCTTCTGCTATATTAATGTATATTTCGTATATTTCAGAACGTGTAGCATTTTGTAAAAAAATGTACAACATTTAACAAAAAATACATTTAAATACAAATGGCTGATTTTTTCTTGTATTCTTTTGTGCAGGATTTTACTTTTTTTAATGTGGGTGTTTCGCATCATAAAAACACTTTAAAACACTTCTAATTTAAGTAAATTATTGTAGAATTTAAAATAAAAATATTGTTTGTAAGAGATTAATTGAACAATAATTAATTTTAAAGGACGATTCTAAATCTGTTTAAAATTAAGGAAGTTACAAATTTTACGGTTAAAAATAAAAAAAATTAGGCCCATCCACTCAGCATCGCCGCAAAGACAAATTGAAAAATAGAATACGCCTTATTTTTTTGCTTGTTTTCCTAATTTTATGCTAAAAGAAAAATTGTTGCTCCCTTAACTTCCGAAAAAATCCCTACCGCTGACTCATACACGCTATCTACATACATGAATTCCGCTGCCTAAACTCACGTGGAAGGGTAGTTTTTTAGGGAAAATTATCATAAGAGGGTAATTTTGAAGTGCTAAGTAATAAATTTAGAGCTATAAATCATGTTTACATTTTTCCAAGGTGTTTTCTTACTTTTAAAACGTTTTTGATTACGAGACGTAGGTGTGTACGACTTAGGGGTAGTTTATGGGGAAAATGATAATAAGAGGGTCGTTTTCGAGGCTCAAGTAATAAATTTGAAGCTCTAAATCATTTTTACATTTTTCCAAGTGTTTTTCCCACTTTCAAAACGTTTTTGACCACGAGGGTTGGTGTGTACGACTTAGGGGTAGTTTTTTGGGAAACGCAATATATGTCATCAGAAAGCGAACAAAGAGCAGAAAAATATCAACTAACAGTGGTTTCTGAATTTTATTGTTTTAAATGCTTTTTGGATACATATATTAACCCCGCTGCAAACTTTCACGCGGAAGGGTAGTTTTTTGGGGAAATAAAATAAGAGGGTAATTTTTAAGTGTCAAGTAATAAATTTAGAGCTCTTAATCATGTTTACATTTTTCCAGCTGGATTTCCGACTTTTAAAACATTTTTGAACACGAGGGGTAGGTGTGTACAAGTTAGGGGTAGTTTTTGGGGAAACACAATATATGTCATCAGAGAGAAAAAAAACGCAAAAAAATCTCCCCCAATCGTTCATCATATTATAATAATTTTTAGTGACTTTTCATAGTTGGCGGTGCTGAGTGAACATTTTATTTTAAAAAATGTAATTAGGGATAACATCTTTTTCAATATTTACGAATATTTTACTTTTTATTTCAATTTAGCAATTATAAATCAAATACTAAAATCTAAGCAATTTTAAACTAGATTATTACAAATAGAAAGCCTTGAATCATTAATATTTGAGTTTTAAATTTTAACTTTAAATGCTACAATTGAAATTGTTCTATTTCACAAATGTATTTGATGCTTAGATAGCAATTGAAAAATTATCAATTTGGGCAAAGTTTGATGTATTTTAGGAGATATTTACAAATTTTAAAAAATCAAAACCTAATTTAAAACTGGAATAGATTTCTAAAAATAAAAATACTAAATTTCAAAATTTTGCAATAAAATTTTAAGGATGTTTAAGATTTTTAGAAAAGTAAAAGAACCGCGATAATTAAAAGATTGATTTGTTTTAAAAAATTCAATTCAAGAGATTGTTTAAAACGATTAAACATTTTTTTAATAATAATTCATCATAATTAAATAATTATTCATTTGTGAAATAATCAAGTAAGTTTAAAGTAATTTATAACGTGAAGAAAGATTTTAAACCATTTACAATACAATATTGATTTTTGAAGATTTATAAAACAAAATGTATAAGCTTTTTAGTCATTTTTAAAGGTTTTAAATTATAGCAAAATTTGGAGGATTTTCAATAAATTATAGAAAAAATTAGAGTTTCAGAATATTAAAATTATTATTAGATTCTTGGAAAATTTTCAAATGAGTTTTTAAAACCAATTTTGAAGAGAATATTCATAGAGATTGAAAAACAACATTTTCTGTATAAATTAATGTTTATAACTTAAGATTTCATAAAATCATAATTTTAAACATTTATAAATCTTTGTACGTTATAAATCTTTGTGCCTTATAAAGTTAAAATTTGGTTAATATAAATTTAAAAAATTCAATTTAGAGGTTTTAAAAGCTTTTATTTTAAGCACGTAAATTATTAAGCATTTAAATGAACATTTTTTGCAACTTTTATTTTTAAAAATTAAAAATTCATAAGTAGGATAGTTCTAAGTTCAAAGTTAACAAAAAGTGGAAAATTAAAAAAAAACTGCCACTATCTAGAATTACTTTAGGAGAAGATAGTAATAAATAATAATAATTTATTTAAGCAATTATATTTCTTAAATTGAATTAATTATTACCTCGCTCCAAGTGAAGAGCAGGCAAAAAGTTAAAAATGTCTGCCAGAACAGCAGACACCACAGCATTACTACAGCAAGATATTTATAAAAAAAATTTAAATTTGTTTAAACAATAGCTGTACAATTGCATTATTTTTTTTACTTCGCTAAAAGAGAAAAGTTCACAAAAAATTATTAATTTTTTCGAAGTGAAAAGTGGACATAAAGTTGAATACTTCAAAATAGACCGCATCTTTCTAGCATTATTGAAAAAAAATTATAAAAAATAATTAAAAATTGCTTAATCAATTATGTCGGTTAACTTGCATTAACTATTATCTCTCGAAAAAGTGAAAAAAAATGAGTTTGAAAGAAAACCGCAAATTTCTATCAATATTCAAAATAATAATAATTTTTTTAAACAATTATGTTTGTAACATACATTAATTTTTATTAATTGCATCGCTATAATTGAAAAGTGGACAAAAAGTCGAAACTTTTAGAATAACCCGAAACTTTCTTGCACTATTCTAGGATAATTTTGTTATAAATAATAATATATTATTTAAGCAATTATTGTTGTTAAATTTAATTGATTATGGGGTAAATGTAACTTAAAGTTGTAAATAAGTTGAAAAATTCAGAAAAACCGCAACTTTCTGAATATATTCTAAGATAAAATTGCTAAAACTTTAAATTGTTTAAACAATTTATGTTCAACATCTAATTATCAGGAAAAAAAAGTATTTATTGTAATAGAAGCAACTTGCATTTTAAAAACAGCAAAAGTTCATAGCTAGAGCTAAAAACTCGCAAAGTCCATTTTTTATTTATTTTTTAAATTTTTTCTTTTGAAAAAGTAATTTTTTAAAATATTGACCGCCCTATTGTATATTTAAATTTTGCAAAATCAGGATAAAAAGGATAAAAAGGATTTTTAATTTAAAAATTTTTGAAGGAATAAATAGAAAAACATTTATTTCACAATCCATTGGCGATAACATTGATACAAATTTGTTATATATAATACAATATTTCACATAATATTAACATAATAATAGGAGATTTTCAATCGTCATCAATGCAAGTCAGAATCAATAATTCTCTTCACTTTTTCCTTTGTTAGAGCGACAACGGTATAGATACTATAGTTATCATTTTATCATTATCAATTATCATGGAAATTATGTTTTATTTCCTTTTTTTATTTCATTTTTTTCCGGCGACTATCGCTAACAATTATTAACATATTCTTATCCACATTTCACCGCTAACTATTAAACAACAATGCTCCGTTAGGTGCGACATGTAAAAAGAATCTTTGAAAGTTTTGCAACTCTTAACACGCAATACATGGTATTGCATTTTTAGTAAATACACAACACACGCCTTTACAGAAAATCGAAAAAATGTTTTTTGGAATTTTTCAAAATCCTATTTAAATAACAAAAAATTTGTTCAACAAAATATTAAGAATCATTTTTACATTTGAAAATGTTCAAAAAGGGGGACAAGTTAAAAATCACGAAAAATAAAATTCCCGAACAGTGAATATTACCGGATTTGGAAAATTCCTTAATGATAAAAGTTCTGACAGAAAATTCCAAAATTTTAAAATATTCGAACTAGAAAACTCCCGAATTTAAGAAATTAATTTTTTTATGAATATTATTCATTGGGTAAAAATACAATAATCAAATATTTTTATTTGAAAAAAAAATATTTTTAAAGTTTAAGTTTCTCAAATTCTCAAATTTCTCACTTTTA
>JAAAKG020101434.1:0-11076 GCA_010014905.2 Druon quercuslanigerum | reverse complement strand
ATTTAATTATTTTGTTAAAAACTTGTCTTTTTGAGTTGTAAATTCAACCCTTCGGTTGAATGTAAACTTTTTTCTTGGAAATACAATGATTTAGTTAAAACTTCTTTTCTTTCTAGACTGAATAAGGTTTCTTATTTGAAAATTCAACTCTTTTATTCGAAATTTATCTCCTTGAAAATAAATTTGATCCCTTTTGGCTAAAAATGCAACTGTTTTGTTTAAATTTAATTATTTTTAACAAAATTCAAGAATTTCATTAAAGTTATCCATTTCCATTACGAATTCCAATTCTTTGGTGTAAATCCATAATCCTTGACTAATAATAAACTTTTTTGGCAGAAATATAAAATATTAAAGTACTTTTTGTGTGGAAAATTTAACTAACATATTAAAAAATTTATTTTTTAGTTTTCATTTTCAGAATTAATCTTTTTAGTAAAAAATTAATGTATTTTTACAAATTTAACTATTTAGTTAAAATTTTGTCTTTTTTGATTGTAAATACAAGCCTTGGGTTGAATGTAATTTTTTTTCTTGAAAATCCAATGATTTAGTTCAAACTTCTTTTCTTTCCAGACTGAATAAGGTGTCTTTAAAAATAAATTTAACAAACAAAGTTATCCATTTTGATTGAAAACTCACCTTCTTTTGTTGAAATCCAGTGTTTTTGGCCTTTAATAAATATTATGTATTAATTAATGTCAAAAATTACTTGTTTCGGTGGAACATTTAACTATTATGTTGAAAATTTATTTTCTTCTTTTCTTTTGTAGAACTAATCTCTGTAGTAGAAAATTGATTTTTTTTACAAATTCAAATATTTAAAAAGAATTTTTAATTGAAATTAAAATTTTTTTTTCTAGTGTCAAAAAGGTTCCTTGTTTAAAAATTCAATACTTTTGCTTGAAATTTATCTCCTTGAGGATAAGATGATCTTTTTCGGCTAAAAATGCGAATTGTCGCGAACTGAATAATCTTCAACAAACTTTAACAATTTTATTAAAAATTTATCCATTTTGGTTAAAAATATAACTTTTTTTTATTTATCCCTGTTGCAGAAAATTTAACAATTTGAATTCAACTTCTTTCTCTTCAAATAAAATATTTTTTTTAGAAACTTTAAAGTATAATTTTTGCTAAATTTAATTCTTTGGTAAAAAATGTAACTATCTTATTATCGATATAGGTGAACTTTTTTTTAGCTTTTTAGTGTAAGCCAGGGCAGTATCGAGATACAAAAAAAATTATTTCTAAAATTTGAAAACTTTTGACCCCTTTCTTCATTTGGTTTTCAAATACATGAAAATATGTCTTTTGCTTTGAATAATTCTCTTAAAAACTAAACTATGTGAAGTTAAATATTTTAAATAAAAAAATGCAATTGGCAAATAATGAAAAAGTCAATAGAAATATCTTTACTATATGTTTTCTTTGAAATGTGGCCGTGCGGTTGTATAGACCGCACCATGATTCTGGACTGTGCGCCCCTCCCCCGGCCTTTATCAACTAGCCCTGCGTTTAAATAATAACTAATATCAATTAATAGCTGATAAGCAGTCCGTGAGACCGCACGGCCACGTCAGCCTTACAATTAAAAAATCTGATTTCAATTTGATTCAAGGTAATTAAATAGAAAGTTCTCACGCCCAAATAAACTTTAGCTTGATGGGAGTATCCCAAAATACGAAATAGCTGTGCGGTCTCTTAGACCGCACCATGGATAAAATTGATAAATTTCTTATTTATTCCAATGAAATAGGGATTATTAATAATTAGGCTATTTTTTTAAGCATCGGAATATATACAATGATGAAACTTGTTGTTATTGTGTATGTTACGATCGTGTCATCCAGAGGTCAGTACGAGTAAATAAACCTTATGATCTTTGGCTAGTTTGCGAGTATAAGTAAGATTGGTTCAATTTACAGTTTACGACCTGAAACGCTTCCGGCCTAGTATAAACACAGACAACTTTTATTGATATAACCATGAGTATGTAGTAATTCTTAGTTTCATCACAGTAATAAAAAATAGGACCAAGTTGTAAAACTGGACTGGCCTCGATCCAGAGAAATGACCTTGAGGGGGCTGTCGCAAAATTGTATACACGTGGAGAGTTATGACTAAACAAATTGACCAATCAATAATAAATTTTAAATTTATATAAAAATATTTCAATTTCAGACTTTACATCCATGAAATTAATAAAAATTGTTGAAAATATGATAATGCAACTATTTTTTCCCTTTTTCTTTACAAATATTTTTAAATTTTCTTGCATCATCTCAAAAATAAAAATTTAAATTCTTTCATCATTTTCAAGATTTGAACCGGTTTAAAGGCTTTGAAGAAATCTTCATAGATATATTTCGATTTTTAAGTATTTTAAAAGATGCTGCCCAGTTATTTTCAGAAAAAAAATTAAAAAATCTTACTTAGCGTTTTTGAGAAAAAGATTTATTCATTTTTTCATCAATGAAAATTTTTTAACAATGTTGTATTTAATGAAAATTTATTTAATTGTATCCTTTCCAGATGTTGATATTGTTGTTTTTAATCGACCTTTTGAAAAATATAGAAAAGAATAATCAATAAAAATCGACTGAAATAGAACATCGTTTAACGAACTTTAAAATTTTATTTAAAAACAAGTTTTTTTTTAGTATACGGACCACTTAAAGAACATTTTTTCTAAGATTATTAAGCTTCCTGAGCTTCAAAGTAAAAAAAATTG
This sequence comes from Druon quercuslanigerum, assembly GCA_010014905.2. Classification (NCBI taxonomy): domain Eukaryota; kingdom Metazoa; phylum Arthropoda; class Insecta; order Hymenoptera; family Cynipidae; genus Druon; species Druon quercuslanigerum. The sequence goes on along the minus strand of JAAAKG020101434.1, from coordinate 8,342 downwards.
GTTTTTATTTATATAAATAAAGAAATATACATTTTACTGATCAAAAACCTCATTTTTCTCGAAAACAAAGCTAAATATTAATTGCAGTTGAAAGTTAAAAAAATTTCAGCTTTCTGAAGTCCATTAAATTTTATTCTTTCCAGATGCATAAATACATCTGGAAGGAATAAAATTTAAAATCATGCAATGAAGTCTGCATTAATTTATCAGAATATTTTGGCATAAAAGTTTATTACTTTACACTTCAAATGAAGCAACACGTATGTTGCTGTTTTCCTGAAATTTTTTTTCAGGAATGGCGAACTGTTGAAAATAACCTTAAAATTTCATAAAAACTGCCAAAATATTATTCGAAATTATGCAATTTTTTACAAAATGTGCACATTCGGTTAGGGTTTCTTTCATATGATGAGGAATTTTTAGCTGTATCGGCTGATGGTAGAAAAATATAAAAATTCTCAAAATTGAGAAAATGGCGACGGTTTTTTTGCAAATTTTTAAAATCAATTTTCTTGAAACTTTTTTTTGTAACTTATCAATAACTTAAACAGCATATTTTTCAAGTTTAGCTCTTGATAAACAATTTCATTTTATCAGGAAAAAATTTTTTTTTCCAAAAATATCAAAATTGTTAATTTTTTCAAAAAATGCCAAAGAATAGAATAAATTTCAGGGAAACAAGTTGTTCAAGAATAAACTTCCTTTCAAAAAGTCCTTTTCAATTTTTTAGTATATGACGCAAAATCAATTTATACAACTGAAAAAATAGCGAAACACCAATAAAAATTAAAAAATTAATTTTTCGAGTGGCGTTAATGTATCTGAAACGAAATAATGATTATTGAGTAAATAAGTATATAAATTGATATGGTTCCATATATTGAAAAAAGTGAAAGCGAGTTTTTCAAGAGAAATTAATTTCCAAACTTTTTCCTTGACATTTAATCCTTTCTCCACATTTTTTAGAAAATAAACAATTTTGAAATTTTCTGGAAAAATGATTTTTTTAATTGGAATTTTTTATTGCTCACCAAAAGCCAAACTTAGAGAATACGTAATTTATATTACCAATAACCCAAGCAAAAATTAAAAAATTTTTAATGTGGCCTTTTCGATAACATTAGTTTTTAAAATTTGCAAAAAAACGGTATATGTACATTTTGTAAAAAACTGCATCATTTCAAAAAATACGTTGGCAGTTTTTATAAAATTGTAGGGTTATCTTCAACAGCTCCCGATTCCTGAAAAAAAATTCAACAGAGCGGTGATACAAGTGATGCTTCATTTTGACAGAAGTAATTTGGTGATTGCGAATTCTCTTTTGTTAAAGCTCTTTGGGCTTTAACGGACGCATTTTCATCACGTATCTCGTGCTTCGCACTCGAGTTTGTCCCTCGAATTGTATATCATTTCCATAAATGCATATTATTAGAATTCATAACATACATGGCTATTCAGATATACGTATTTTTATTGTCATGTTTAAAAAAATAAATTTAACTTATTTCCAATTTTATTTTTACGATTTAAAAGTTACACTTGATGTCTACACAGCAGCCTGACTGTTTTTTAACTTCTAAATTAAATTCTTAACCTTAGTGACCTAGACTTTATCAATTGAAAATTCTACCGCATCGTGTTCTACATCACATTTGTGGTAATTTATAGTAATGTTACAGATAAGTTATGACAACTGACCACAAATTTCCCTAAATTCAACATAAAAATATCTTTGCGGAAATTTTCGATCATTTATGATAATTTTACAGTTAAATATAGGAAAATTCTATTTCAAACATTTTTATAAATGTTGCTAAATTTATGAAATTTTTTGGTATATTTGGTAATTTTTAAAATAAATTTTGCGTAATTAATGGAATTTTTAGTAATTAATGAAATTTTTGGTAATTTACAGTAATCTTGCAGGCAAGGTATGGCAACTTACAATAAATTTCCAAAAATTAAATTAAAAAATGTCTACATTTTCGGAAATTTATTAGAATTTTCGGTCATTTATAGTAATTTTAGAGTTAAGTATAGCAAACTACGATAAACTACGCAACTTACCATTAACTGTCCCAAATTCAATATAAAAATGTCTATAGGTTTGCACAAATTTTCGTTGTGGTAATTTACTATAAAATTGCAGGGAAGTCATGAAAACTTGACATAAATTTCCTAAAATTCAATTTAAAAATATCTATAAGCTCGCGGAAATTTTGGAGCATTTATGATACTTTTACAGTTAAATATAGCAATATACCATAAACTAATCAAAATTAAATTTTAAACATTTTTCTAAATTTTGCGAAATTTATGGAATTCTTAACCTTAGTGACCCAGACTTTGTCAATTGAATTTTCTACCGCATCGTGTTCTACATTACAGTTGTGGTAAGTTACTATAATATTACAGAAAAGTTATGACAACTTACCATAAATTGCCCAAAATTCAATTTAAAAATATCTATAAGTTCCCGGGAATGTTCGATTATTTATAATAATTTTACATGTAAATATGGCGAAATTCCATAAACTAAGCAAAATTTAATTTTAAACATTTTTTTTGCGAAATTAATGGATTCCCTAGCCTTAGTGACCCAGACTTTGTCAATTGAATTTTCTACCGCATCGTGTTCTACAGCACAGTTGTGGTAATTTACTATAATATTACAGGGAAATTATGACAACTTACCACGAATTGACAAAAATTAAATTAAAAATGTCTAAATTTCCAGAAATGTTGTGCAATTTTCGATCCTTTATGACAATTTTACAGTTACGTATGGCAAAATACCCTAAACTAAGCAACATTCATCTTTAAATATTTTTATAAATTTAGCAAAATTTATGGAATTTTTCGTAACTTATGAAATATTTGGTAATTTATAGTAATATTGCAGGCAAGGTATGGCAACTTACAATAAATTTCCGAAAATTCAATTAAAAAATGTCTAAATTTTCGGAAATTTATTGGAATTTTCGGTCATTTATAGTAATTTGACAGATAAATAAGGTAAACTTCCATAAACTAGCAAAAATTCAATTTTGAAAATTTTTAATAATTTCTGGAAATTTTTGATAATTGGTAGTAATATTACAGTTAATTTGTAGTAACTTAGGATAAATCCTTAAAATTCAATTTGAACATTTATATAAATTTCCAGCAATTTTAAGAAATTTGAGAATTTTAGAATTATGTTCAGTTAATCTGCTGTCCAAGTTAATCATTAAATTAAAAATATCAATGTTCTGATTTTTTCTGTTATTTACGTTAATTTGACAGGTAAGGAAGGTAAATTTCCGTAAACTACCAAAATCTATTCCATTTTTCTTTCAATATATTAACTTCATAATTTAAACCTGATCCGTTTTGGTTTAAAAATAACCATTTCGATTGAAAATTCAAATATTTTCTTAAAATCCATATTTTTTTTAAATTAATTTCTATAATGGTAAAATCTACTTATATTATGTTTTGTTTAAAAATGATATTTTTAAATTAAAAATCATATATTTGTTTGGAAACTTTATGAATTTTCTTTAAAAATTCATCATTTTTGGTAGAAAATTAATATTCTTGGTTGAAAATTAATATTTGTCATTCACGATTAAATTATATTGTTAAAAATTCCTCTTTAAATTGTCAAAAACAAACTGTCAAGGAAATTTCGATTATACCATTTTTGGTTGACAATTGATATATTAAAATAAAAATTGATATTTTCTACTTATTAATTCAATTTTTTTATTTTTCTTTTGGTAGAAAATTAATCCTTTTGGTAGAAAAATTAACTCCTTAGTTAAAAATTCATCTTTTTCTTCGAGGGTTCAATTATTTAAAAAAAAAAATTATTTTGGTTTGTTTAAAAATAAATTTATTAAAGAGAAAGTTCAATTTTACCAGCTTTGATAGAAAAGTAATATTTTTAAAGCAGCTTTTTTGTTTAAAAACCAAATATTCAATAAAACCGTTCACACTTAAAATCGAAAAGTTTTTTTTAAACTAAAACAAACTTAAACCAATTAGCGAAATGCTTAATTGAAAAAAATTAAATTTCAACTAAAAAATAAAGGAATGTTCAACAAAATAATTTAATATTTAATTTAATTTAATTTAATTTAAATTCAAATAAAATTATTATATTTGACATTTCTACAAGAAAAAATCTTAATTTACATAAAAATTAATCGAACTCAAACAAAAAAGACGAATTTTAAACTAAATAATTGAATCCTTAACGAAGGAGCTTTAACAAAAGAGAATTCACAACCACAAAATTACAGTTTTAGATATTTTTACAAATTTTTACAAGTCTGTGCACAATTGTGGGGGATATAAAAAGACTGAGCAGGTAAAAAAGGCAAATTTAAAAAAAATATAAATTTTCAACCAAAAGGCATACATTTTTATTTTTTTATGTTTAGTTAGAAAATCTATTTTGTACCCAAAGAGCGGAAACCAAGAAACAATTTTGATTCAAGAAAGAAAAAAAATTGATTATAGTAATATAACTATTAATTTATAGTAACATAGAATAAATTACTCAAAATTCAATTTGAGCATTTGTGACAAGAGGGAGGGTGGAGTAAAGACCCACTGAACTTAATAATAATATTTTTAAATGGAAGAAAAATTAATAGAATTTTTTTTTAATTGTTCTTTATAAAAAAATTGTATAGTCTTGAAAAAATACTTACCATGGAACCTGGGCAGTAGAAATGAAAATATTTTGTCCGCAAGTTCCAAAAGCATCTATATGTAAACCGGTCGCATTGTCGTGAGTCAGAGCGTAACAAGCTTCTGCCCACCTTTGCGCGGCCTTAGCTGCTCCTGTATGCCATTTCTGCAATTAGAAAAAAAATTAATTTTAGATTTTTTTTAGTTACAAAAGTAAAAATATTTTTAACCTGAAATATAATTTTTTTTTTTCGAAAATTCTAAAATTTAAAGAAAAAAAAATATAAATATTTTTGAGAAGATAATTAAATGATAAGAATTAAGAAAGTAAATTCCACTTTTTAGGACCAACAAATAATGTATAATAAAACGTTTAATTTTTAACTACTAAAGATAAATATTTAACTAAAAATAAAATTTAATAAATTTTCAGTAAAAAGTTTTTATACAACAAAAACACAAAGCTTGCAGAAAATATTTCATTCTTCAACCATGAAAATGAATTTTTAACAAAGGAGTTCAAGTTTTAGTAAAGCAGTTGAATTTTAAAATAAAGAAAATTAGTTTTCAACCTAAAATAAAATATTTAAGTTTGCAACTAAAACAAATTATTTTCTAACTGAAGCAAACAAATTTAATAGAATACTTAAATTTATAATGAAAGAAATTAATTTTAAACTTAGATAATAAGGCTCTAATAGAAAAAACGAACCTTTGGAATTGTTAACAAAAAATATAATAGTTGGTATTTCAAAAAAAAAAAGATCATACTTTTAAATTAAAAACGGTTAAACTCAAACACAAAATTAAATTGTTCAATTTTTATTTCAAACAATTTTTGATTGACGAAAAAAAACATTTTTCATAATATAATTAAATTTTTGATTAAAAAAATTAACCTTCAAAAACAAAATGAATTTTAAACAAAGGATTTGACAACATTTTCAAACCATATATTTGAATTTTTAAATAAAAAATTTAAATTTCCAACAAAGAATAAAATAGTTAAATTTTTAGTTAAAAGAATTAAAAAAATAAATAAATTTGTAACAATAATAAATAAATGGATAATAAAAAATATAATAGCTGGTATTTTTACGATGAAATATTGTAATTTTAAATTGAAAAAGGTTAAACTAAAACAAAAAATTGAGTTGTTATATTTTCAGTTAAAACAATTATTGGTTAAAGAATTTTTTTACAATATAATTAAATTTTTAATCAAATAGATGAAACTGCAAAAATGAAAATAATTTTTCAACAAAAGAGTTGACAAAAATTTTGAACTATAAATTTGAATTTTCAAGTAAAAAATATCAATTTTCAACACAGAATGAAATAGTTAAATTTGCGTTTAAAAAAGAATATTTTTTAACCTAAAAATCAATTTGTAACAAAATACTTTAATTTCTAACCAAGTAGATAACTTTTAAATTAAAATAATAAATATTTAATATAAAAATTAGTTTTTGTAAGTTAAAATAATTATTGCTAGATAAACAAAAACAAATTTTTAACTAAATAGTTACATTGTTAATCAAAGAGATGAACATTCAACAACAAAAATAATTTTTAACGAAACTGGTGACAACAAATTTCTACCATTTAATGAAAACTTTTCAAAAAAATACATAAATTTGAAAAAAAATATTAAAATTTTTAGGTAAAAAATATCAATTTTAAACAAAGAATAGACCAGTAACATTTTTTCTTAAAATAGAATATATTTCAACAACAACAAAAAAATAAATTTTTATACCTTAAATAAAAAATCTCTGAGCGAAAAAATTAATTTTTGTCATAGGAGTTCAACCATAAGCATGTAGAATAATTTTTCATAAAAAAGGTGGATTTTTAATTAAATATTCGAATTTTCGGTTAAATGCATTAATTAATAAAAAATAAAAACATATTTTAAACAAAAAAGTTCCACCTTAAAGCTCAAACCAAAAAAAAAATTAATTTAAAAAAATGTATTTATAGCAAAGGACTGATTTTTAAATCAAGTATTTGAATTTTTAACTAAATAAAAATATATTTTTAAACAAACATTAAAACTATTTAACTCAAAAAGATCAATTTTTCACAATAAATAAAATATTTTAATTTCCAGTGAAAAAATTACTGATTAAGTTTTAACCTAGTAATTGAATTTTCAAACAGAAAAATTAAATAAATTATTAACAATAAACTTATAAATAGTTAAACTTATAATAGATAAATTTCCAATTTACAAATATCAATATTTAACAAAAAATATAAGTTACATTTTCAGTTTGAAAAATTATTTTTTATCAAGAAAAAATTTTACCAAAGAAGTTGAACTTTTAATAAATAGATGAATTTTTGACAGAAGAAGATAGCTCTTTAATAAAATTGATGAATGCTTAAACAAATAATAACATTTCTAACTAAGCATATTATTGTTAAGAGGAAGTAGCTAGCAGAAAGAAATAGAAATAGGTACCAAGAAAAAATTACTAATTTATATTATTATTTATTATTGTTATTATATTATTCAATTTTAATTAGAAAAATCAGAAAATACTTGCATCCTTAATAAAAAGGATAAGATTTCAACAAAGAAAATTAATTTTCTACGAAAAAGACGAATTTTCAAGTAAAAAGAATAAATTTTCAATTAAAAAAACAAATTTTCATCCTAAAATTTTACAGTTACATTTTCAATAGTTTTTAACCAAAAAGTTTAATTTTATAACAAAAAAGATAAATCTTTAAACAAGTAGTGGAGTTTGCAACTAAAAAAGATAAATTTATAATTAAAATTACGAATATACAACGAGAAATAGAATACTTGATTTTTAGCTAAAAGAATTAATATCAACAACAACAAAAAATTAATTTTCAGCAAATTAGTTAAACTTTTATTAAAATATATAAGTTTGATAATAAAAAGTTGAAGTTTGAACCAAAAAAGATCAGTTTTTAATTTTAAATACCAAGTCTCTAACAAAAATGGTATTATCGAACATTATCTTACATAAATTAATTTTGGAATAACTATAAAACAATTTAAAAAAAAAAAGAAGAAATTTGAACCTTAAATGAAAAAGATGAATTTTTAACCACGAAGATTAATTTTCTACCAGAAAACACAATAGTTAAACCAAAAGTTGAATTTTCAACCAAAAAAAAGATAAATTTTCTTTAAAAATAGTACTTTTCTATCAAAAATGGTAAAATCGAATTTTCTCTCAAATAAATTAATTTTCGAACAAACAAAAATGATTTTTTAAGAAAATTATTGAATCCTCCAAGAAAAATGATCATTTTCAAGGAAAAAGCTTATTTTTTTACCAAAAATGAGAAATATTCTGCAAAATTCTTAATTTCCAAATTCTCTATCATAACAGATGAATTTCTTCCTAAATATGTTAGATAAATCTTTAACAAAAAAAAGAAGAATTTTAAGCCTAAAGGCTTAATTTTTTACCAAAAAAGAAAAATCTCCAAAAAAAATTAATTGAATTATTAAGTAAAAAATGTGCCCGCCGAACATGGTGGTGTCAAATTTCCGACAATTCTAATACTTTCTCAATCATAAACGATGAGAATGCAAAAAGATCAATTTTTTTCAAAATATTAGTTGTCTTTTATCAATAATATAAATAATATAATTAAATATTATAATTAATTATATT
>JAAAKG020101423.1:0-15872 GCA_010014905.2 Druon quercuslanigerum | reverse complement strand
ACAATCTTCTCATAATAAATTGTGCATGTACTCAAATAATAATAATTAATATGAACGATTATGATATGTTTTAAATCGTTCATATAATAAGGAATATTTCCAATTCTATAAGTTTCTTCATTAATAAATAAATCGTGATACTTATAAGCATAACTGAATATTTCTGCCCCATATTTTTTATTCATCCATACTGTACTTAATAAAATACTTAAAATAAGTACTTAAAATATATTAATTAATATAAAATATTAAATAATACAATAATATTAATCAATAATAATTAACATATTAATATATTGTACAGGTGGTACTTAATTAAATATTTAAATAAACATATTGACTTCAAAAAAGTTATTTGTACAATCTATACACTCAGGGAACAAACGTAAAATTAAACGTAGTTACTTTCTGGTAAAAATTTTTTATAAAAAACTCGTCTTTCTGCATGAGAAAGCCACATTTTTGAAGGAAATTTTTTTTCTTTGTTGTCTGCAAAACGTTTATTGGTTGGAAATTCGTCTTTTTTATTTAAAAATATACCTACTGCCGTAGAAATGTTGTCTTTTTCGGCTAAAAATGCAACTGCTTGAAATCTAATCTTTTTCGATTGAGGGTTTTATTTATTCAGGGAATAATTGATTGCAAATTCACTTTTTTTACTTAAAAATTCATGTATTTTTTTGAAAATTCGTCTTTTTCATGATGATTAATTTTCTAAAAAAAAGACGAATTTTCCACTAAGAACATACATTTTCAAACAAATAGTTTAATTTTTATACAAAAAATATAAATTTTCAACCAAATAGTTGAATTTTATTTCGAAAAAGATAAATTTTGAACCAAAAATAGAATACTAAAATTTTCCCCTAAAAATCTAATTCTTATTATAAAAAACGGATTTTCAGCAAAATAGTAAAATTTTCTACAGGAATAGTTAAATCTGTAGTTAAAAAGATTTTTTTCAACAAAGTAGTTACATTTTCGAAAAGAGGTGAATTTTCAAACAAATATTTTTAACAAGAGTTCAGCTTTTAACCACTAGGTGAATTTTCAAATAAAGAAAATAAAGAAATTCTTAAAGAACAATGTAACGAAATTATAATTCAGAAAAACTTTGCAAAACTACTTGAAGTACTTTCTTTTCAATTTGGAATAGGGAACTTTTAAATGGTGACGAATTCGTGCATGGAATAAGGATTTTTAATTCCTTTCTTTTAAGTTTAAAGTTTTGTTTCAAATGAGTTAAATAGAAAAAGTTAAATTCATTCTAACAGATAATTCTGCAAGTTAAAAAAACTTTTACTACTCGCGGTAGCAGATTCTAGTTTTGACTAGAATAATTTAGTCGATGTAAAACAAGCAATTGTATTTTTAAATATTGTATATTTAAAGAGAAAAAGGGAAATTTTTCAAGAATCGAGAAAAAAAGGGGAATAAAAAAAACTTCGGAATGCAGAGAAATTGGGAAAAACTCCTATTAAGTGGAAAAAATCCAAAGTAAGTGCGAGGATTCGAACCCCCGAATTCTTAACACATATCGACTGTTAGAAATACTTTATTGTTTTAAAAATGTACAATTGCTTCCCACGTTCTCGAAGAAAGAACCCCATTACTACAACGATGGTAATGAAATTAATAAAGATGGTAATAAAGGCAGCAGCACAATAGTCTTTCGTAATAATCCTCAGTTAAAAGGCATACGAAATAAAACGATCAAAAAAGGCCTGACACAGGAGAGGTCAGATTGTCAAAACGACATGTTACGATCGTAAATACAATCACATTCACTTGTTACGCGTTAACGACACAATGTTTATAATAATAATTATCATTATTATCATAGAATATTCAAATTTGAATATCCTCATGTAAATATAAGTATATAATTAAATATATATTTAATATAAATCCATTAGTCTCAAATAAACTTTCTTCGACCATGGCACACTCGTTTCCAAGTCTGAATTATTCTTCATTCTTTTTTTACAAAGTAAGGTCTCGAATATACATTTTCAAGATTAAAAAGAGAGCGCTTTTGGTCGCTTAAATTCCGCAGTTTTTACTTCATTAGTAAAGCATTCGATTTTTGGTAAACATTAGAATAACGATCGATAAAACCTAATTTCACAAAACGACCATCGTGGAAATTTATAACTAAAAAAAAAAAGTTCTACACTTTAGTCTTGTCATTTCCATCGAATGCCTAAAAGCATTGCACATATTAATCTTTACAAAAGCGCAATATGTTGGAATTAAAATTAAAAAGAGAGTTAGGTGCAAAAGAAAAACAGGGTTGCTACAGAACTTTTTTTTTAATTCAGTCAATTCTATTCATTTTTAACATATTCTGCTGGTAGTAGACTAATTTACCAACAGATGTAAAATGTGAAAGGCCTCTCAATAATAAATGAATTCTAAACAATTTTTACTTACATTATTATAACATTTTAAACAATTCTTGAATTATAATCATATTATTCCCCACAAAAGTACTAAAATATTTATTATGACTATAAAATACGTGCGAATAAATAATTTCGTCATTTTTTCAAAATATCATGACTCGTACAGGTCCTTCCGGACTTGTAGCAACCCTGAAAAAGGGCCTAAAGAGAGGGCAACTACCAAGAAAAGAATATTAGTCCGGAAAGTGAAAGTGTTAGTGGGAAATCCGCGGTTTCTTTCACTCGCGGATCCAGAAAATTAATAAAATTAAATGATATGTTGCTTCTCTTGTTAATACGTGGCCTTAAATTAAATTCTAACTTAAAGGGATCTAACTAAATCCGACAAATCCTATCTTGAAACAATTAAAAATGATTAAAATGAATAGAGTTTGATTAAAAATCCGGATCTGAAAAAGTTATTCTCTTAATTAGATACAAGGCTAATTGAAAGCACGTTTCGTTTCTATCTAAGGACACTTATCTATTAAGTATAATAATTATCTAAGGCCGCGCGGCTAAGGCTCGATTTATTCGTATTTATAAAACTCTAAAGTTAATTACATGGTTAAAAAATAAGGTTACAATTAAAATATTCAGGCTAAAAAGCGGACGCGAAATTGCGAAAGCGACGTCAATCGAGCCTTCATGCGGATGAAATCCAATTTGTAAAAATAACTTCAGTTTTGTTAATTGAGGACGATATCGATTGACGTCGCCTTTTCGTTAATCGCTGTAAAAAACGATTGCGTTAATTCGGATCACTAGCAATAATTCAATTTCTTTAACTTTCGTCAAGTCAAATTTCAAACAGATCTCTCTTCCCCTCCAAATAAATATTCTGCTTATAATTCCTGACTTAGAAGATCCGTTTCTATTGTGCGTTACTTTAAAATCTCGAAAGACTAAACTTACTTTTCATCGAATCGGAAATTCTTCGTGTTAGATTCCTTTTTAGTGGAAGTGGTCGTCGTGATAGTTTTCTTCTCGGTGATTTTCTCGATCATCGATTGCTTCATCATCTTCTGCTCCAAAGTCTGATTATCATCCAAACTCTTGATATCTAAGTTCTTAAAACTCGAGAGTTCGTTTCCACAGTTCAAGAAATCCTTATCCTCCAACGCTTCGAAATTCAAACTGCTCGTCTGTCCAGGAGTCGAGGAATAAATCTGCGTCGTTATGGTCTCGACCCTTCCACCAGGGGTGATTTTACTCTCGACATTCCGGAAGGTTTGATTCTGTGGAGTCGAGGTCGAAAATCGTGGAGGATCGGGAAATTTGTCAGATTTGAAGGTGCTCATCGGACTGGGACCAGAAAATCGGTCAGTGGAACTCGCAAAATAATTCTGAGGAGCTTGATCCGAGGAGAAAGTTGTTTCTTCAAAGGATTTCTGCTCACTGGAGTATTTTTCTTCCTCGGTGAATTTCTCAAATTGATCGTCCTTGGTGTACTTGTGGACGTTGTTTGGATCCGGAGTGTATTTTATAAACTCCTGGCCTTGTGTGTAGGCTGTGTAGTGAGTTGGGGATTTTGGATAGGTATTTTGATTCGAGGGTTGGGCGCTTTGATTGGTAGGATATGGACTTTGATTTGGCGGGAAGAGACTCTGGTTAGATGGATAGGGACTTTGACTTGGAGGTAGAGGACTTTGAATAAAGGAACTTTGGTTTAGAGGACTTTGAGTTGGATAAGGACTTTGAGATGGATATGGACTTTGATAAGGACTTTGAGTTGGATAAGGACTCTGAGTTGGGGTGTAAGGTCGATCTCCACCGTAAGGTTCCTGGTTGATTTTCCTTTCGATTGAGCTGTACTGACAGGGTGAAGTTTCAGGAGTGTATTTCCTCTCCGTTGTACTGTATGCAGAATCGGTTGTATTTTTTTTATCGTTGAAGCCATAGGGACTGTCGAGGTATTTTTTGTCAACGGAGCCGTATTGGTTTTCTGAATTGCGGAACTGGCTATCCTTCATTTTCTTCTCGAGAGTATTTTGTGTTGAATGTACTTTTTCGGGAGAAACGAGATTTTGACGATCGTTGACTATGTGGTTGATGTGTTGTGTGCTCGATTGTATTTGATCCAAAGTGTTGTTTAACGAATTTAGGGTTGATTGATTGCTTGACGGATCGAAGGGTTTCGTATCGTACCTGCTGATTAAAAATAGGGGCGTTAAAAATTAAAAGAGAGATTTTAGAAATACACCTGATAAATTGTGTATAAAATGATAAGGAATTATTTTTTGAAAGTGCTAACAATTTTTTTAATTTTCCACATAAAAAAAAATGATTCTGCCTGTAGGGATTACGTGTGAGGTAGGAGGATTCAAGCCCTCGAGAATAATATTCTCTGGAATAACTAAACTGTAGTCTGCACAGCTACGTTGTCGCCCTCAGAAAATAAATTTGAATTTGATCTGAATGTTCATTCAAAATTAAATACTTTGAAATTAAAACTATTACAATTTCTTTAAATGACTAAATTAACCCATTTTTAAAATGGCGAGTCTCGCAAATTCTAAATTTTAAATTCAAAAGAATTAGATCAAATAATTGAGTATTGCAGGTGAATTTTTAAGAATTCAGTGTAAGTTCATAAGAATTCAAAGTGAATTCAAAATAATTCAAAGAATTTAGTGTAAAATTAAAAGAATTCAAATGAATTGAAGCTTTTTCGCAATATTCTACTTTTTTCAGTAAAATTGGAATATATTTTTAAGCAGAAAAGGGAATTTAGGAGATTTTGATGAAATTCATAAGAAATTAAGTGAGTTAAACCTCAGAATAAATGGAACAAAAATGATTAAATCTGAAATGTTTCGAAATAAATTTATAAGAATTCAAGAACATCCAAGAGAATTGGATAATATTGTTACGAATTCAAGAGAATTTCGAAAGAATGCTTAGGAACGAAATTCAAAGTGTTTTCGAGCTTTTCCAGGTCAAGAAGTCAAGTTTTTCAGGACTCTTTGTTTTACATCAAAATATTTTAATAAACGTTTGTTATAAATGTAAAAAATGAGACATTTCATCTCTTATTGAACAACAATTTGTAATGAAAGCAGAACCATAAATAAACAAATTCTTAATTTTGTTCGAACATAAATCGTCTATGAAATCCATGAAATCTTTGCGAATTCGTTGACATATGTTCAAGTACTTAAAATCTTTGTGAAATCTTGAAATTTACTTGAGATCTTTTTAAATGTTTGTAAAATATTTAAAATCCTTGAAATCTTTGTGAAGTTTTTTTTTAACTCTTCTGAATTTTTTGTGAAATTTTTGAAATATTTTTAAAAGCTTTCTTTAATCTTTTTTTGAGAAATCTTTTAAAATCTTTTCAAATATGGTAAATCCTTTTAAAATAATAGAACACCTTTGAAATATTTGTGATATATTTCGTATTTGTTAGAAATAATTGAAATATTTCAAATCGTTTGAAAGCTTTGAATTGATTTGAAATCTTTGAGCTCTTTGAATTCTTTAAAATTTTTGTATTCTTTTGAAATCTTAATGAAATATTTATGAAATCTTGTAAATATTTCTGAAATCTTTATCAAATCTTTTTTGTTTTTATTGAAAATCATTAAAATATTTTTAATCTGTGTAAAATATTTTGAGATCTTAGAAATCTGGTTTACTATAACCTTTTTCAAATCTTTAAAAGCTTTTGAAAATTTTAAAAACATTAGAAATGTTCGAAATCTTTGAAATCTAATGTTCAGGCCTTTTTCGAATCTTTAAAATCCTTGCAATCTTTTTGGAATGTTGTAAATGTATGGAATTTTTTTTGCTAATCTTTTTTTGAGAAATCTTTTTTATTCTTTGAAATCATTGAATAATTTGAAATCTTATTGCAAATTTTTCAAATCTTCTAATAAATAATATGCCTTTTAAAAATGTTTGAAAACCCTGAAATCTTCATAAAACATTCAAAATCCTTCTAAATATTTTTAAATATTTGAAATACTTTGAAAATTTTCTAAATCTTTAGCAATGTTTTGTAATCTGGTGTATACTCAAAAACCGGGTGTTGAAACATTTGAAAAATCCGTTATATGGTCATTGCCATCTATAAAATAATTGGTAGAGTACCAAAAATCCCTTAAAATCTCTTTATTCTGTAAGGTGTAAAAAATAAATTATATCTTGATAAATAAGAAACTTTTCAGTAGCAAGATTTTTTCTAAACGAGACTTTTCATTCATATCAGACTAAAAGATTTAAATTACTCTTCGCATTTCAATGAAATAACTGGCTTAAAAGAAACAAAATGTAATTCAAGGTTCAAACAAAAATTCAAGGAGAGTCCTAGGCTTTTAAGGATTTCAAGGTCGCTGGACACCCTATAAAATATTTAAAATATAACAATTTTTGGATTCCTAAAGGACTCTTAAAAAAATAATACCTTGTAGTTTATATTTTCAGCAAAAATAATAAGAAAAAAGGTTATATTTTAAATCGGCATGTAACTTTGACGCGAAATTTAAATTACAATATTGTCTTTTTTTCGTTTTTCAAGTCCGAAGAAGTAGTTTTTAAATCCAAACAAATATGAATCAAATATTAAAAGACAATTTACAAAGTAGCATTAAAAAACATTAAAAAATATTAAAAACTGAAAATCGATTATCCATACCTCGTAGTATAACTGTCATATCCACTCTGATCAGCATCCGTATCAGTGTCCGACATATCAGTACGATTTTTGTACTTGGCTTGCCTGATCGCCGTGAGTTTTCCCCTAGCTTCTTCAAGTTCTCTTTCAATTCGCAGCACCTCCGACCTCGCATTAATCTCCTGGGCAATTCCTCCAACCATTCTGCGATTTAAAACCAAGGATCTTTCCTCTTCCTGTTGAATAGCTTGCTGAGCTGCTCGAACAAGATTGTCGGTCGCTCTTTTCACAGCATTTCCAGCAGCTTGAAGTCGTTTTGTACTCTCGCTATCCGGGTCAGCCTTGACTTTGCAGGCGACAAGAAGATGAGCAGTGCTGCTAGCAACTTGTTTGGCACTCGAAATAAGCTTCTCTTCACTGCTCACACCCTGAACAAGAGCATTTGCAGATTCAACGAGACTATGAGTAGCGGCTGCGACTAGTCGTGCAGCCGAAATCAAACCCTCGGACCACTGGCCATCATCTGAGGAAGTCAAGGGAGTTCTTGCTACTTTTCCAGTTGCTATCAATTCTCTCTGGGCTGCACTTGCGGCTTTAATCAAGGCTGAAGTTGCCGCTGCGATCGACTTAGCGGCTTCAAGAATCATCTCGTCGAAATTCATGTCTTCATTGGTCTCCTGGAAGAGAGAAAATAAAACGAGATTCAGCGAAAGTTTGATAGTTTTGAGATTAAAACTGTAATCTTACCGCCTTCGGATCGATGAGGGACTAGCCACCGTAATAATATGTTTGATTCCTGGTCGATTATTATAAAAACAACCAAGAATATCAAACATATCTCACGGTAACCAGAATATTTCTCCTGCTACTCCTTAGATGCTTGTAATGTTTTTAAATAATAATGAAGTCACTTTCTTACAATTTTGGGTTGTGTGATTATCTATAGTCGGGTCACTTTTTGGCAAAAGTATTTTAAAATGTGTATCTTTTTTTATTAAAAGTATTTACTGTTTGCTAGAATAAACAATTCTGAAAGTATGTGCGCTTAAAAATATTTCGCATGCTTTTAAAACCCATTTTTTCAGAAATTGCATTAGTGATCCAATTTCTATAAAAATGAGCATTCTAAAGTTTTTGAGGCCTCTAAATCCAAATTTGATTACAAGACTTCCAAATTCAAGTTGACTAGTCTAATATGGCGAACTAAAAATGTGTAGATGGATTTATGTATACAGGATGATTTTTTTTAACTTGAAGCTTTCAAATATCTCGAAAAATAGCATAACATACACTGATGTTATAGGTTATAGAAAATAGGGAACCCCTATTTTTTATTACATATTCGAATTCTTTGCCTAAAAATGTGCATGATTTGCCTCAAACATTTTTCTCGTTTCGAATTAAAAAAAAAAAAATACTTTTAAGAAGCAACAGTCAGAATTTTTATTTTATTAACTTTGGTTTTGAAAACGCTTCTCAAACTTAGCAGTTTGTAAGTGGAGAACAAGGAAAATTCTTCTTTTTTTACGTATTTAACAATTTAATAAATATTCGCAAAGATATTGAACGAGAAAACAAAAGTGACCTTTATCTGAAGAAATACCCAGTTACAATTTTGTAATTTGAATTTTGCGCCAAAATTATTAAACGTGGCATGCTAATTTTGGCGGGTAATTTAATTTTAAAAACTTGTTTCTATTTTCGTCAGTGACATTTCACGAAGACTGTTTTCTTGAAGTGTGCTTTCTCAAGGTAGTTCGATACCGCTTTTTTATTAAAAAAAGGCTTAGTCTGCTCTTTGTAAAAATTTAAATCGATCAACTTCTTACCTGAATGCTTCTCCTTGGCCTGAGACTCGCCAATTTTTTCGCAGCAGCATCAATACTCGCAGCGGCTCCCAAAAGTTCGTTTTCAGCGATAACAGTTGGGTCATCAGGATCGACCCAGTCACTTCCTTTCAATAATTCAGCAACAGCAACCAATTCAGTGACACTCTGGGCAATTTTTCTTGAAATTGGTGGCAAAGTGTGCTTCGCGTCTCCAGGCCTTGATGAAATTTGAAGAATCGCTTGAAGCAATTCTCGATAATTCATCGCAACATCATGACCAGCTTGAAGAGTGCGATCTCGAAGTTCAGCGGTTTCAGCACAGTTATACGCAGTTCCTTTGCAAATAGTTAGCATATCGCTGATGGCTTTGCGTCCCATATTTGCAGCCGCTATGATGTCATCCTGCTTGCAACTATTTCCAGCAGCAACGGCCTTGGCTGTAGAGACGGTAATGCTTTTTGTGCAACGAACAAGATCTTCTGGTGTTACGTTGGATTTTTGAGATTCTGGAGTATTCAGGGCTCGAATTTCTTGAGCGATGGCTTCGATGGTTGATTCGAGGGCACGAGTTCCTCGAGTGTGTTCATCCTCTACTGCTTTTACGGTTTTGAGAAGGGATGTTACGTTTGTTACCATCACCTGGAAAAGAAAATGTTGGTCAGATTGAAATTGAATTTTACTGCTTCTCTCTAAGGTTTTAATTAACTTGGTTAAGAAACTACGCTCATTATTCGAATTTAGGAGTTTCTTTGACTTGAGTATTAATTCTGAACAAAATAATTAAATTCAGGTGCAAATTAGTTTAATTTGTAAAATAATATTTTTCAGCATTGTTGTAACTAACTCTAAAATATTATTTGAAATCCTGAAAAGAAGCAAAGCATGAGTCGATGAAGCGTGGAGAGGACTTAACTAGAAGGACAATTAGTCTACTTGAAATCAAGTTAATTCGAGAGAGTTGGTTTAATACTCCACTTCGAACTCGTAATTCTGGATAATTGCGTTTCAAGCACTTCGCGATTAGTTAACTGCGATTTTTCTCCACTTTTCTGGTTAGCACAACATGTGAAATTCAAGCTATACGTACCTAACTTTTCGGTTTAGTACAGATCAATTTAAAAATAAAATTACAAATTAATTGTAAATATAACAAGTGAAGTAATTATGTACAGCGAGGTTTCTAGAATCTGCTTTATTCGAAGCTTATAAACATTTTAAGCGACTATAAAATAATACAAAATGAATGATATGAAAATAAATAAAACTATGGCAGAGTAGCGAGAAGTTAGGAGTTCGAACATGATCTGCAAATTAATCTAAATATCTATAGAAAACACCCCACCAAGCATACTTATTAATAAAAAAAACTTCCCAGAAATTTGTCAATTTCTTTTAAAATCGAAATTTTCAAAGCACTGATATGTAATATTCTTGAAAGAGTTTCACTCTGACTTGTATGGGTGAAAAAGTCTAAAGAAATAAAAAATCGAAAACAAATTTGAAAGAAAAAAAAAAGTTAATAAAAATACATTTCGATTATTTGAAACGAAGATTAAAATTACGAATATTTTTATATTATTATAGATATAAAAATGATACAATCTACAGGAATACTTATAGTTTAAAAAAAATTTTGCTTTAATGTCTTGATTGCTTGAAGAGCAATCTAATTTAATAGTAGTAAGGAAAATAATATGTAAGTTGTAGAACAACACAACCTTCGTTTCGTGGAAGACAAAATAATATCTATGCAATTACTTTCTTAATTCTTGATACCATCAATATATTTTAAACAGTAAAAAATATATATAAATATAGAAAACGTGAACAACACTTGCTTTTACACTCATGACTCTTTCAAATCTCTATATTTCAGACATTGTTACAATGCATTGCGCACAAAAAGGTTTAATTTAAAGACAAATTGCAATTTTTAAGTTAATTCAAATGCTACAATAAAATAGATATTATATGTGCCCGTTTCGATAAAGAAATGAAAGATGAAATAGTTCAAATTTATCAGTTTAAAAAACTACCGAATACAAATAAAACCATTAATTCTGAAGATAATAGAAAATAATAAAATAACAGGTATAAACTATTGTAAAAAGTATTTAAATAAATTAATAAAGTGAATTTAGCGTAGGTAAAAAAGCATACGTGTATATCAAAAAGTATTTCTCTATCTTTATTTTGTAAAAAACGATTTTGAAAAATCCTACTTTTTTGGAAAAAAATCTATTTTAATATCCTGCAAGACAAAATTATAATCCCTACTAATACAGGGTTTCGAATCTTTAAGAACGTGTTTAGTTTGTTCTAAATTTATAAAATTAACGAAATATTGATGCAAAGATATTTTCTGAATGATATAGACATTGAATAATTACATTTAAATTCTCAAAGTTTAAATAATTTAAACAAAAGATTATCCTTGAAAACAATTGTCAATTATTAAATTAATAGGTATTGTCTTTTTTAAGTATAAAATCCTAAGTCTTTTAAAATGAAAATCGTCACATTTTTAATTTTTATAATCAGGAAATACTCCAATTGAAAGAAATTATTGATTCCATAAGTAACACTTTTCTAGTGTTACTATCCCAGTGATTTAAATTCCAGTTAACTGCATTCATTTAACTCATGAAATAAAAGGTCCCTTAATTCAAAGTTTTAAGTTAAAGGAATGCGAATATAAAATATTAGATTGAATAATCTTATGCGACGCATTTTGACATTATTTCAATAAAAACTTGATCAAGTAATCATTAGGATCAAATTAATTTTTTAAAGTAGAGTCCAGACTCTGAGAACCTAATTTAATGAAGTTAGCCTAAATTCTAAAGTCTATTAAAACACTACAAAATCGAAACATCAACTTGAAAGTAGATTTATCCGAATAAATACAAGATTTCAGTAAAAATCTGAAGAGAGTTTGAAAGCCCGTATTTAAAAAAGCAAAAGACCACGTGAACTAAATTCAGCTACATGAGCAGTAGAAGGTCCGAGGTTCGCTGGGAGGGTTGATTGTTCTCGGAGGCGGATAGAAGTTTAATCAGCTCCTCTTCTTGATCAGAGACGAACCATTCGGACTCTGAGCCACCAACGTCACTCGAAGGTACCAACTGTTGCTGCAGCTGATGTTCTAATACCTATTCACAGTGTCCAGACCAAAATCGTCATTTAGACTGATACTAAAGTCCCCCGAAATCGATCAATTCATTCTAAGTTTGCACAATTTGACCTTCACTGGCCAGCATGCGAGCAAAGATCAGAAACTTGGTTAAAATTGCAGAGTCCTTCAACGATCATTAAAGAATAATTAAAAATAAATAAATAAAATGATCGTTTTTGACAATGTAAAGCAACAACAATACTAAAATTAGCCTTACCCGTTAAAGGCCTCTACTTTGCATCCAAAAAACACAGATAACTACGCCATTATTAAATTCTTTCTCACACACATAAAGAAAAGAATACCAAGAGTTCAAGGCTTTCCAAAAGTTTAAGGTTTTCCATAAGTCTAAGGCTTTACAAGGTTTCAAGGTGGACTTTAATATCGTCGATTTATCGATTTTGGCACACTTTCGAGGGTCTGCTACTCTGCCATATTATATTCTCAGATTTTTTGTTTATTTTTGTTCTCGTCAATCCTCACTGGATGGAACATTATCAAAAAATAACGGTTTTAGTAAAACGCCAAGTGTGAAATCGGTTAGAGATTAAAGTAATTGAAATTAAATTGTCAATTAAAGTCCACCCAAAAAAATCATAGAAGGATATCCTGTTAGAATGGTAATCTTCATTGGTGCTAAGTGGAGAATCAACGCTGTTAGTCACGACGATCAAGTCACACAATTTCGCTTTTGATTCGCTTTGCTTCCTTTCCTAAGATACGTTAATTGTTATTGTTATCGTTAGTCACATTTGCTGTTCGAATCAGGCTTATGTTATACTTTTTATTTTATATTCTAATCAGAGCTGACAGTCATATTCTGAACATAAAATTAGGGCTATTTTAAATTATTTATCAGTTTTTTATTAAGGAATCCGAGGCCTACATAATTTTGAATTTCTATTTTAATTAAAATGGCTTAAAATTCAAATGATAGTGCAGTTTTAAAAAACTGATCAGTTTTATATTTAGAGCTTTTAAGAATTTATGTTCCTAAATCCAAATCCTTTTAAAAAATCCAATTATAATTACTAGATTCAAAATAATTTCGTCACATAATTTGAATTACAAAATTTTCTTTAAAATTTAAGAAATTAAATTAAGAATAAATCAAACTTTTAATTCCTCTTTAACGTCCTACATTAAAATTTAACGACCAGATTAGCAGAAAGCGCTCTTAAATGTCTCCATTCAAATACAAAAATATCACAGATATTTTCTACAAATTAATTTTCCAATTTCTTTTAGAAATGTTCAGAATACGATCTCAGCCGAATCGAAAACCTTAAAGTAAAAATTATTATCAGTCTCCACAGCTCTGAAGCAAAAAAAATTTCCATTTTAAGTAATAAAAACTGAGTCAAAATTTAAAAATGTAAGTTTACAAGTTTTTAAATTCAAAAATGTTATGTTTAAATGCTCAATAATTTACACCCATAAATGGAAAATTAAGTAATTTTAAGTTAGAAACATTAAAAATGGAATGATTACATTTTTTTAAACTGAATACTTCTTAAATTAATAGTTTAATTGTTTTCATTTTAAATAGTTTAAAGATCATTGCTTTAAAATTTTATTTCGAAAACTTTAAACATCTACATGTTGTTTAAATTATTATTTATTATTATTATTATTATTATTATTAATTATTCGAATTTTTCTAAAATTTGTCCTAAAAAGTTTTTAAAAATCCAGCCAAATAAAAAAAATCCTAAAAATCTTCAACATTAATTTTTGATAATTTTGTAAATCTTTCTAAATATTTTTAAATATTCTCTTGAAATTAATTTTTCAAAATTAATATCATTTTTCAACGAAATGTTTTGAATTCTTCTGAAGTTCATACGAAATAATTTTAAATTAATTTTGAATTAAATTCTAGAGCAATTACAATTGTAACGTTATAAGTTTATTTTTTATATTTATTTTTAAATACTTAATTTATAATGACTGATTTTAAATAAACAGTCCGGTATCTCTAAATATTAAGTCATTGTTCTTTTTCATAATTAACAAATTTCAAATTGAATGTTTTAAAAAGACATTTTTTAGACTGAAATAAGATTGGAAATTTAATAAAATACTTTAAACTTGAATACATTATTTTCAAGTTATTTTAAAATGGAAAACAGCTTATAAAGTTTTAATCATGCGCTTAACTAATAAGACTTTCCAATTAAAATAGTTTAATTTTTAACGTTAAAATCTGCAAATTCTACAATTTTAAACTGATTCCGAATCGTCTTGTGAAATAAATTATTATTTACTTTTGAAATCTAAAAGTATAGTTTCAATTTAAAAAATCAGTAATTAATTTATATTTACAATTGATCAGCTAGAATTGTTTTTTCACAAAATCTTATATTTCAAACAGTTCTAATTTTTAACTGTTTAAGTCTTTAAAATTGCATTATAAAAATCTTCAAACTAAACTGTAAATGTTTAAAGTGAAATATTCTAAACTGTATGATATAATAATTGAAAAAGATACAAATTTAACTAATTATTTAAAAGACGGTTGAAATAAATAATTTCCCCAGTTATACGTCCCAGCGGTCACCCTGTAGTTTCAAGAAATATGTTACTTTTGGAATGAAATGTTGTAATTATTTAAACGAAAAAAATAAAGAACAAACGTAATTTTAAAGAACAAGCTCTTATAAACTAATTAATTGAATAGGAAGCTTACAAAAAACAGAGAAAAGCTCTGAAGCCTAAAAAACAATCAAATGATTAATATTAAAGATTAATGATTAATTACAAAAAACAAGCAAACCTAAACAAAAATGAACCTACCTTAGCAGAATCTTTAAGATGAGCCATGCTAGGATCATTTATCGGTTTACCACTAGCAGCCTTCGTTGCATGAATCAGATCTCCAAGAGCAGAAGCTACATCCTTAACAGCATTGATCAGCATTACCTGAGCTTCGGGATTATGACTTCCCAGACTCGCTGCCCCATATTTCACAACTTCAGCGAGTTGGACAATAGTTGAAACTGCATTTTGAGCAGCAACAGCGAGTTGCTCTTGAGAAGATGCCGCTCCAGCTACCAGAGTCTTAGTATCTTCAACCAGAGCTTTCGCAGTTTTAAGAATATTTTCTCTGTGATCGGCAAAGGTATCGCCCTCGTTTTCAGCGTGAAGAGTTCCAGCAGTTGCAAACATTATCGTCGTGTCTAGATCACCAATGATTCCAGAAACGGTGCTCGCTGCATTGATGCAAGCTTGAGTTCCACGGGATCCAGCTTGCAGAGCTGCAAGAACCTGGGAGACTTTTTCGGTGACAATTTTACTTTGCTCGGAAACTTCTCGTTGGGCGTAAGCATCTCCGGGAGACATTTGACAAGTTCCGGCTGTCCTGACGATATCAGCACAGGCCCTTCCAAGTTCCTGAACTCCGGTTCGAAGCCTGGCTGATACATCAGCGTTGGAAGCTGCTGCAGAAGCTCCCGAAGTGTCTCTGGCTAATTGTGTGTACTTGTGAGAAATGTCCACTGCGAGGGGACCTAGTCTTGCCACGTCTGTTGAGGACTTAGTCGACTGGAATTAAAAGAGCGAATTTTAGTTAGAGAGTTTGCAAAAGTCTTTCTTTCAACTTCATTCAGGCTAGAGTTGAGATAAATATATATGTCACCATTTTAGAAAAGGAGCCGCACTTAAATTACGTAATGGATTAGAATGCCAACTCTGAGGACCCCCCCCCCCCCCCCCCCCCACCAAGCACACCACAATATCTTCCCCGCCCTCCCCCTTCTTCTTTCTTTTTTTTTTGTCTTAGAATTCCTTATTTGGTGTTGTTTTGTTTA
>JAAAKG020101412.1:0-15872 GCA_010014905.2 Druon quercuslanigerum | reverse complement strand
ACCACCAAGTAAGTGTGTGGGAGGTGTGTTAAGGAATAGGAAGAAGGTGCAAGAAAAATGTAAACCCTTAGGGGACATATTAGAAGCCTCTAACTAAATAAAAATAAATATAACTGCTTAGTATAGACCTGATAGAAAAATGTTGTTTTTTGTTTATTTTTAAATATTCCACGTTCAAAAATGGTTATTTTATATTCGGATAAGCATTAAGAAATGGATACAGGGTTGCAATACGTAAGAACAAGCAACAAAGCTGGACGAACTTTTGCGCAGACATCGAGTAAGTGTCAAAGGTGGCTAGAGCGAGGAGATCTTGGCTGATCTGATCGAGGAACATTTTCCGGGCGGCAGCTCTGACACAACCAAAGTTGCTTGTGGCTCAACTGTTCCCGAAAGGGCGGCTAGCCCACGAGATTGATAGCCCCACCAGGGTCAGGCGAGCCTGAAAATCCTAACAGGGCTGGAGAGACAATCATAGGGACCCTTATGAGACTTCCTGGGGCTAGATTATCACTGAGATGTGTCCCTGTGGGATAAAGAGGTACATCAGTAGTCTTGTCCTTCTTTTTAGTGACCTTCGAATTTCATTGTTGACTACTTTTTCTTCTTTAAATTTTCCCTCTACTTTCAGTTTCACGCCTTACCTTGTCGTTGGAGCCGGTATTCAAGTAGTAGCATGATGTCTCTTTGTTGAGCAAACTTGGACCCTTTTCCCTGCGAGTTCAGTGCCAACCAAAGTTCTGTCGAGTGTAGTAATTTCGATTCTCCAACCAGTTTAAATCAAGTGTGCTATTCGAGACAATTTATTATTTTAGTATTTCTAATTTATAGTTAGTATTTCTTTTGCTTTCGGTTTTCTTGAGGTGATTTTTCCAATTCGATCGTCTTCTGGTGTTGTGGGAGGAGACAAATCCAACGACATATGACTTCCTGTTCCGTCGGAATCGATCTTTGGTGAACGATCGTGGTCGTAGCTTTCGGAGGATACATGTCGTCTAAATTTTTAAAGCAACCATAACATTTTTTGGTACAAAGTGCTTTCTTGATCAACTCGGTGAAACCTCATTTGGATAACAGTGAACAGGTATTTGGACGTGAATAATATGTGAAGGTTTTTCTCACTGTATTTTTTGATTTCAACGGTTTAGTGGGCTAGGAGTCCTTACCTAAAAGTCAAGCGGTCAATAGAAAGTATTCTGTAGGAGTTTTACGTCGTTTACGTGAAGTAACTCGTAAAAAACCAGCAATTTTGTGGCAAAATCAGTCATGGCGACTGCACCACAATAATACACCTGCTCATGCCACAATCTTTGTTCGTGAGTTCTTGGCCAAACACAACACAGTATTAATGCCAAAACCAACGTATTCACCGGACTTGGCCCCCAGTGCCTTTTTCCTATTCCCAAAGATGAAGCAATCTATGAAAGGAAGACGTTTTGATGACATACATGAGATAAAAGCAGAATCGCTGAATCAGCTAAATGCCACATCGAAAAGTGAATTTCAAAAGTTCTTTGAAGATTGGAAAACGCGCTGGCATAAGTGCATTATATCTGAGGGAGACTACTTTGAAGAGGACAGAATGGATATTCACGAATAAAAAAATAATATTGGCAGAAAACAAAAAGTATCGTTATGGTTTTATCACACCGCGTACGTTGGCACTGACCTGCGCCCGAAGATAATAGCCTGGCACTCACGGACAGTAACTATATCAGTGAGTCAGACATATCGGCAACGGCGTGGCTGCGGACCTCGCCGTATAGAGAGGGATTTGGGATCACGCTTAGCACGCAGCGAGATTATTTAATCGTCAGGGGCTCTTGTGGCGTTAACATAAGTATAATAATATTAAAATTAAAACACTGTTATAAAGAAAAATTCAGAGATAAAAAAATGGTATAATTTAAAAAAATAATCATGATGTCCAAAACTCTTGGCATTCGTATAGATAATATGTTGCTACGGATTGTAGATATTGCAGAGTTGAAACAAAAATCTAACAAAAATATTAGCACGTCTAAAGGTGGAACAGTTTAACTGAAATTACGACAAAAAATTTTTTTCATTCATATTTCTTCACGTGAATAATTTTTATGAATTAGGTTTTAAAATATATTATTATAAAAGTTTTTATTGATATTCAGAGGACAATAAAATTGTGATCCGTCTTTTATTATTTGTTTTTGTCATGAAAGATAGTGAGTATAAGCCTTTATATAGCTTCACACACAGTTTTTATACTTACCGTTAAACATTGTATTATATCTTGTGTCGTTTTTCTATTTTGAATTTGTTACTTTTAATGAGATTGGTCACTCCTAAAATTTAAATTTAAATGAAGAAGCACTGCTAATTCCCACCTAGCTATTTTTATGCTTATCACAAATTCAATAAATTTTACAGCTTTTGCATCCTAGTGGACAACATTTTTAGATTCCTGATTTTTGGCTAGTTGAAATTGAAGTATTGGATTTTTTACTACTCAGATTTAAAGTTTCAGATTAGTCTTCTTCTTTCTTCATAATGTGTTCCTAAGGAATTACATGACTTCCATTCATTACAATATTTCCGCTTACATATTAAACAACAAAAAGAAAATTTCAACCCTAATATTTACAAATATTTACAACTATTTACAGAAAGTCTTATATCTATCTAATTCCTTAACTCGAGCGAGCGGTAGATATCGAAAATGCAAGTGCAAGCGAGAGAGATAGAATGAGTCAACTTACGCTATTACATATCCATTACTTACAATCTTTACGCTTCTACTCTAGGCGAGTTCCGTTTCTTTATCCTTCCACTTTCTTTGTTCTCCAATTTACCATTTTTTCACATGCATTCTTTCATTCACTCTCATTCGCTGTCCTAGCACCCTCCAACTCCTTCATCCAATCTTCTCCTAATCCATCCTTCCCTAGAATCTTAACCACATTATCTTTCCAGCTTCCATTATCTTCCATTTCTCTTCTACATCTTTCCCATACGTGCTCCCATGTTTCCTTCTCCCATTCACATATTCTACACTTTCTGTTCTCTTCCTTTTCCCAATACCTTCCCTCTCTTACCTCATTTCCCAATCTAAATCTTGCTATTCTGGTCCACCTTCTCTCTCCCCATCCCTTCTATAAATACTTTGGTAAACCTTTCTTTTTTATCATCTTATACGATTTATTGTATTTTCATCCTTCAATCATCATCCGCCTTTCTATTAATGGTCTTTCCCTGTCCTTTTTTCCAATTCTTTATAGTTTACTCCAGTCCCGTTTTCCATGTCTCTAGCATTCAAGAACTCCCTCCTTTCTTCTTCCCATCTCGTTAATTCTATCGCCCTCCCTCTTCTTTCTTTCCCGCCCTAATGCTTAATTTATTATTATTACCTCATATATCTTTCTTGTAAACTCTTAATGTCTTTCCTTTCTTTTCATCCCCATATCTCTGCCGCATAACTTAATACCAGCCATACCAGCGTATCAAATAACCACATTTTCCTTCTCCACTTTTTTTATAACCTTCTTTTTCAGATTCCTAATATATGTTTCATTACCCCTGCTGCTTTTTTTATCCTTTCTCTAATCTGAACTCTATGATCTCTATTCTTTTGCAAAATATATCCCAAACATTTCAACTTCTTCACTTCTTCTATCTTTATACCCTTCCATCTCTCCGTATATTCTTTTTGTCTCTCACTCCTTTTCTAATCCTCATTATTTTTGTCTTTTCTACATTTAAATTCAGATTTTTCCCATCCAAGTATTACTCTCATCCTGTGATCAAGCCCAACATCCCTTCTTCAGCCTCGACCATCAGCACTATGTCGCCTGCGTATGCCAGTATATATATATTTTCCTTCCCTATCCTAACTCCTGCCTAACCTTTTCTCCTAATTTCTTCATCTAAGTCTGATACTAATATATTAAATAAAAGTAGTCTCAGAGGACATCTTTGTCTCACTCCTTACACCAAGCAGAAACCATCTTCTACCTTTACCGTGCTTTTTCTCTCTCTAAAAATGTCCGATACTCTCTTCATTATTCCCTCTCTTATGCTCTTTTTCATCATAACTTTTTCTAACTCGCCTCGGGCTAATGAGCCAAACTTCTAATGAGTACTTCTTTCTTCAATCTCTCCGACAAAACAGTTACGTATACTTTATACAGTGTTGGCTTCAGCGTCATACCCCTATAATTTTTAACCTCCTCTTATTTTCCTTTCTTCACTATTGCTATCACTACTCCTTCTTTTCATAACTCTGGCGACCCCTCTCCTCTCCATACTCGATTACACATTTCCATGCCCATTCCTCTACTTTTGTCCCTTCATATTTCCATACTTCATTTGGAATCTCATCTATACCAGGTGCCTTTCCATCCTTCGTTATTCCTAACACCTTGACTATTTCTTCCCTTATCATTTCCTCTTCTTTATCTGTTTCTGTGCCGTATTTTCCTCCCTTCTTAACTTTTCCCTCTACTCCTCCTAGCAAACACAAAAAAATTTTTTCCATTCTACCATTTTAATATCTTGGTTTGCTCTTTTTCTTCTTCTTTGTCTATTTACTACCTTTCATACCTCTTCTTCCGTCCTAGTCTTCTCCGCCTCTTCCTCAAACCTTTTATTCTCTTCCTCTTTCTTTTGATCACACAACTCAGAATACTCTCTTTTTTCTCCTATAATCTTCCCCAATACTTTTTTGTTTTCTCCACATTCTTAATTCCTTTCTGACCTCCTTCTTTTTCTCTATACAATCCTCATCCCATCCACTTCTATTCACCTCTTTACTAACTTAATTTTTGTTCGTGCACTCTAATCCTCTTTTTATTTCGCCTATCATTTTTTCTATTTCCTCGTCCACGTTTTCCTTGATATTTCTAACCTTTTCTCTAAACTGTTCTTTTCCTTGCCTTGAACAATCCCTTTTTCCTACACGCTTAACCTTTACCCCCTTTTCATTCGTATTGCTATTACTTTTTCCTCCCTCTAATGTCACTATTAAGTTAAAGTGATCCGAATCAATATACTCACCTACCTCTTATTTCTTGAACTTCTCTCTTACCTTATCATCCACTATCACATAATCAATTACCGTTCCCCTTTCTATGCCTGACCATGTATATTCTCCTTCTTCATCTCCCTCTATATTTCCGTTTAAGATAAACCATCCCAACTCCTCCAAGCTCTTTTACAACTTCTTTCCCTCGCCATTCAGTACTTTACCTTTTGACTTTATTCCTCCCTATTCTCCCCATTCCTTTCCTCCTCTATCTCCTTTTCTCGCTTTGAAATCCCAACCTATTATAAGTCTAGTATCTTCTTTATTTTCTTCCATCACTTCTTTCAGGTCCTCTGCTTTCTCCTGCATATCTCCGTTCACATTAACCCCCATTATCTTTCTCTTCTTTCCTTTCATCTTTACCTCTTCTACTAATAATCCTTCTTTTTGCTCTTTCATCTCTTATTAATCTTTCCTTGTTATACAGTCATTTCTCACTCCCATCACCATTCCTCCCATCGCTCCGCACTTTTTATTCTACCTCTTTGCATTTTGAAGTGGCCATTTTCTTGTTCATCTTTCCCTTACTGTTTGCCATCCATTTTCATTTGCCTCATCTCCATCATTATTATAACATTCCATTGTGTCAAATTTCTCATAAATTCCCTATCCTTTCTCTCCAATCCTGCTTTATTCGAGTAACATATCCTCCATTCTTCCCTACACTCGTTTTTGTCCCTTTTTGCCTCTTACTATTACTTATTTTCCTACCTTCCGTTCCTTCCTCTCCTAGTTTCCCTGTCCCTCATTTCTTACAAACTCTTCCCTTTTTCATCCCAATCCCACCATACTTCGTCTATTTGTATACTCCCATACTTAACACATGTTCTTCTTTCCTTTTTTCTTTTCTCTTCCGCTATTTTCCTTCACTTATATTGCATCCCCCTTTGTAGCGATGTCAAATCATTCTCTATTCTCTCCAAGCATCGATATAACATCATCTTCTTTGCCATTACTTCCCTCTTATGTTCCTATTTTTTCAGTTTCACCAGCACCATTCTCTCCCGTCTTCGTTTTTCCCTTCCTATACTTCGCACTTCCACTGTTTCCATCTGTACTTTTGCATCAATCCTTTTTATTACTTCTTTCACTCCGTCCTGCATCTCCTTCCTCACTAATCTTATACCGTTTATCACTACGTTTCTTTTTTTTCTTCCCTGTCTTTTTTTATATTCTTTGTTCTATTTTTCTTAGTCTTTCCTTCTTTGTATTCCCACTCCCGCCCCCACCAAGATCCCGGTTCGAGCTTTCTATCTTTTTAATCCTACCTTACATCTGCTCTACCTTTTTATTATTATCCCCTCCATCTCTAGCTTTTGCTTCAATGATTGCATCCTATTTTCTAACTTTTCCCTAACTTCTTCCCATTTCTTCATTTCTTTTCTATGTTCAGCCATTTGCCGTCTAATTTCTTTCCTTAATTCCTCTCCCCTTTTTTGCTGCCTTTCTTCATAAATGCCCATTGCTTCCATCATGACTTCGCGAATTTCTTTTAGTCTTTCCTCTTTCCTCTGTTCTTCGGTTTCCTCACCGTGTCCTTCAGTCCCCTTACTATTCTCACACTTCTCTACCAAACTCTGCTTTTCCGGCAGCGGTCTGAGCATTTTTGGATATTCCAAGTTTGAACCTAAATCGACCTTCTCTTCACTGCTTACCCTCTCCCCTCTTTTCCTTTTAATAAAATCCTTAATCGGCCCATTGCTTTTTGCTCTTAATCTCTCCTTTTCTATTGTTTTCCTATATTTCCCCCTTGCCTTCCTTTCTTTGATCTCCTCTTTCTGTGTACTAAACACTTCCTGCTCTAATTTTGATTTTTTATCGATGGTACACTTTTTGCTATCCATGAATTCAATTTCAATTTCAAACGTTACCGCCTTCTATCCTTCCCTGCCTATATCTATCGTCGCGTTCTGGTACCTGTTTTGTATTTCTTCGTCCCTACCCAAACCTGCTATTACTAACCCGATCAACCCAGTCCTCCCACCCTGCCACAAATCTCAAACCAACCTAACCTAAACTGTCACACAAATCTGTCTCAATCTTCAAAAATATCATTATCCCCTTTCCAATTCTACAATCCCTCAAACAATCTCTATCATCCAAACCCTTCGATACACTTCCAAAATTCCCTCACCTCAAATTTCACCACAATTATCGAAAAAACTCAGCATCCACAATTCTCGAAACTAAATTATCGGATTTTTTCGCTACTCTAGATCAAAGTACTGGACTTTTTTGCTAATCAAATTCGAAGTGCCGTATTATTTTGCTGCTCGAATAATAGATTTCTGATATCCGACTTTTTTTTCTTTTCTATATTTCGAAATAGAAAAGATTTATAAAGTTAGAAAGAATTGGAGCTGTAATTGATTTCCAGGTCTGATTGTATTTTGATCATATGTAATCGGAGAGGGCGAAAATTGCGAAAACAGTGTTTTCTGAATACTATTATTATTATTGATTCGTTAAATGCAAGTATATGTAAGGCGTAAATTTTCAAAACCCATGTATTAGATTTAGAGTTCTAAATCATCTTTACGCTGTTTAAGGCAGGTATGTATGAGTTAGAGGTGGGTTTTTGGGACACGTATTATATTTTATCGAAGAGCAAAAAAAATAGTAAAAAATATCAGCTAACAGTGTTTTTTCAGACACTGTTACTTTTGGCGCATGTTTTATAAGTATACGTAAGTTCTGCCACATACATTCACGTAAAAGCTTAGTTTTGGGAAAATTATAAAAGCGGTATATTCTCAAGGGTTAGTAATTAATTTAAAGTTCTGAAACAACTGTGCGATGTTTAAGGTTGTTTTTACGGATTTAGAGCGTTTTTTATAACGAGAAGTAGGTATGTATGACTCAGGGGTAGTTTTTTTGGATACTTAATATATGTCATCGAAGAGAAAAAAAAGCAAAAAAATCTTCTATAATCATTCATCTCACTATAATAATTTTCAGTAAGTTTTAATAGTTGGCGGCGCATAAAATTTACAAAAGAAAATAAAAAAAATGACTTATTTCGTTTTTCATTCTACTTTACTACCCGTTCAGAAATTTTGAATGGTCTCTAGTGGGGTTCTGACTAGTTTTCCCTATCTATATTCGGACTCTAGTCAGGAAAACTAGTCGGAGCCTCATCTAGAAAATTACGCTGAGGCTTGGGGGCCCTAATGTATTTTATAGCAGGGTTCTCGTAGGGTCAGCCCGCCTACAACCCAATTAAAGAGACGGGTCCCTGCAGGACTCCTACAGGGTACTGTCACGCTACTAGCAGCCAGTACTTTTATCCGTTCATATACGACTGTATATGATCCGAATATCATTTATAATTTCAAAAATTGAAATTTCATTTACACATTTAGCTTAATTTTAACACCTACTACTGATAAACTCTAACTAAATGACAAAAAAGGTGTTTAGGAAATAAACATTAATTAATTTTTAGCATTTTGACTTTAAATATTAATTTTTCTGTTTAGAGTAAACACAAATTTTACATTTTTAAAGACTTAAAGACACCTAAATATATCATCTAACAGTCGGGAGTGGTAACCACTGCGCTAAACCGACATGTTGAAACTCGGTGAAAAAGTCATTCACATAAGCTAAACTTCAGAAAAGTGAAAGTACCAAATATTACGTTTTATTCTAGTTTTTGACTTTTTTACAACTTTTTACAACAACAAAAGTCTTTAAACTTTCATTTAGGTGTTTAGACCATTTTGCAACGTTTTAGAGTATTTATTGTTTTAAAAAACATATTTTTAAACGTATTTTTTATATTTTTTTTAATCTTCATGCTTGCGGCATTTTACTGCGCCGATCGTGGAGCCAGTCGTTAACCAGTACTAGGAGAACTGTCCATTATCTGTACTATACTGTATCTGATTCATTAGTGCTTTCAATCAAGTTTTCGAGAATAACGAGTTTAAATACCTATAAAAAAATTATTTTTGCATTATGAAGCCTTTAAGAACCTTAAAATCATATTTTGGACGATAAAATATTTCAGGAGTTTTCTGGTCGGGGCCCTATTAGATACAAATAGATATGCATACCTATTTATGCAAAGCATGGAATTCTTCACTAGAACCTAACAAGGCACACATCAGTTTTTTCTAGACTAGATATTCTGATAGGGGCCCAGCCAGTTTCTGTCCGGACGAGATATTCTGATAAAGGCGCCAACTAGTTTTTCCTAGACTAGATATTATGATAGGGGCCCCAACCAGTTTTTTCTAGACTAGATATAATGATAGAGGCCCGATCAGAACCGAACTTCAAGTAGGGAAAGGTGGGGAAATTTCTGCACGGGTAACCTTCTATCCATTTTGAAATAATTCTGAATATTTAAAAAAATAACATTTATTAGAAGATAAATTGTTCATTTTGTTCATTAATTAATAATAAAAATATGAAATAACTTGTTTCAAATTAGCTGTTTCAGCTCTGTGAATAACGTTATTATCTCTTTTAAAAAAATCATTCAGGTCAGATCTATATTGTTCGTTGAATTTTAATTTGTGGACAAGCACTTTCTTTCATCTGTTACAAAAGCGAAGCATTTTCAACCGATATTCTAATTTTACTTGAAAAAGTACCATTTATCTAATACTTTAAAACTTTACTGTTTTATCTTAATAGAAAATCCTTGATGAAAGTGATTATATTCCGAACAAAATGCATTGCGCTTGGAATAATTGTAAACATTATAATCGGTGACTTGGCTTAGCCTCAAATATGCAAAATCGCAACTATTTCAACCATTACTCTCTTTTACTTGGCATTGAACGTATGCAGATAAATTTATGCGGATAATTTATAATATATCTAGAAGTTTCTCCTTTCCAAGTACAAGTAAATGCTCAAGGCGTGGTTTCATTATCACTCGAATGAACTGCATTGCAATGAAAGGTATCAATTTCTGAAACGGCAGCATTCTGAAAATAAACTTGCACGATAGCATTTTATGTAGCGAGGAAGCTGAATATATTAGGCCTATTTTTCATTCAGTCGTTATTGTGCTACTTCGTAAATAGAGGTACTGAGGATATTAATCCAGAATAACGATATGTGGTGCTTTTTCTTCAAAACCCTTGTAACGTCATCGCCGACGAGAAAAGTTATGCGAATTTAAAAGTTGACTGGCTTGAAACTAATCTTGCGAAATGTAATTTCCATATCGACATTATGATGCTAAACTAGTGCTAGAAAAAAAATATATTTATTTATTTCGGTACAATTTAAAACCTAAGGTAAGTGCACAAGTGCACAAAGGTCATTGTTGCACGTTACTCGAGTTAGGCATTTTCCCACTTTTGGCACGCAGGTTGAACCTTATTTTTTGTTGAAATTATAATGCAATTCCCACCATGACAAAAATTAAAAAATTACTTTAAACTAACGCGTAGGAATAGGGCTGGGTCATGGAGAATTTGAATGCTCCCATGATGTTGTGTTCAATGCTATAATTTTTTAAGCCCTCTAAGTTAAAGTGATCAGAAACATAACGCTTTTCAACGGAATTTCAATTGTTGGACGCGATTTTAAAAGTTACAATATTTTTAAAGCTCCATTTCAATTGTGTGGATTCCTGAAGTTATTTCGTTATCCACTATAAGAAAAAGAAGCTGATAAATACATACAAATACTAACAAAAAACAAAGCCTATCTCTCTAAATATTATGTGAATTCTACATGCCGGCCATGTAAACCACACAGCCAACACAAAGCTCAGAATATAGAGAAGAAAAATCTGGTTATTAAATTGCGCGTACGCTAGGGCCACTTACAAAATTATCTGATCCATATGTAATCGGAATTTCCTTTTTTATTACATTTTGTTAATAAATGGTTTTGTAAATTTATAGGAAGTGAATGCCAACATTTTTCTTTAAAAAATATATCCGATTTGTAATAAAAATAGATTTTTTTTTAGTTTTGCATTTAATATTGAACAGTAGGTTGGTTAAAAAAAAACTTGTTTTTACTTTTCAGCTAACGTATCGCAAGAGCTTGTTTTTATGGGTGAAAAAATACTGTGATCTTTTTTTGAATTTAAAAAAACAACATTTTAGAGGTTTCTAGCATCAAATTGACTAAATAATGGACATTCTCGTAGTTTGAGATTTTTTGAAAATATACGCATTAACTTAAGAGAAATGTCTTATGCATAAAAAATGCATATAATACAAAGAAGAAAATTCTGAATAACGTTCTTTAAACATGCAATGTTTCAGACACGTTTTAAGGACGTATTTTGAACATGAAATGTTTTAAGAACATCAGTTGATCTGACTTAGGACAGTTTTGAAAAAATTCAAATAACCTCTTGTAATATAATTTAACTTTGAAGACATTATTAACCTTCCTAAATATTTCATTTTTAATAAAATTCTATTTTTTACTAAAATTCTCTAATGATTCATTAATTAAATTGTGTCGCTAAATCGTAGTTATAGAACTTAGTCCCGAATATTTGCATCCGCACCACTCCTGATAGAGTATTGAATCTGAAAGTAAAAATTTTATTAGAGACTCCAATTATAAAAGAATTTTAAAATGTTTTCTCATTGTAAAACAAATTAGTGATTCGTTTTCATTTGATTTTATTGCATTCTACAATCGAGAATTTCTTTTTGCATTATCTCCCGAATGAAAACCGGTTGAAAATCCAGCTCAGATTTCTTAAGGTAGCAGAACACTTACAAATGAAAATTATATCATTCGCACGGATTTTGATCAAGTAGAAGTATTTAAAATTATATTCTAACCATATGAATTAGGTTCTTGATCTCCCGAAAGAGAACGGGTTGAATAGGAACTTTTGTCCATAGGCCTGAGTATTTAAAACTTTCAAATGGATGAATCTGTCAAAGCACTTGCACAATTTAGACCTAGGAAATCCTAACTAATTACGAAATTATCGTTTGGGTTATGAATTCATGCTAGGTCATTTAGTAGTGTAATATAAATATTGGTCTCCCATTCTGAGTTGATAATTTTATTTTTATTCTCACAAATATTCTGAGCTGCTTCAGTCTTTTAAATTGTACGTTCAAGAAATGTTTTAGGACGTCCCAATTAAGTTCCTAAATTTCTTGCCCACTGACTTATTTTACATAAAATCATTTTTTCTTTTTCTTATAATAAGAACAAAAATAAATTTGATTTTACATACATTTAAATACATTTGAAAAATGTTCTCTTCTCTAAAGAAAATTGTAAATGGTTCAAATGTATGTTTCTTCTGATTATAAAAAGATATAAAAAATGTTAGCATGTGGGAATGAGTACCAACTTCAGTGATATATTATGCCTTTTTGCATCGTAAGCCCAAATTGATCAAATTTAAGCAACTGCTGGTGAAATTTTACAGATTATCTTAGCGGATTCAAAAGTTATGTCAAAGATTAATACCAACATTTGAAAAAGTGAGAGTTTATAAAGCATGGACAATATTACTAATGGTACCCATACACGCAGAAAAAATAATTATAATATTTAATTATCCAGAAATGTAGATGGTTTTTTAAGACCGTAACAGTATAAATGCTCTTAACAAGGGGTTGAAAATGTAAAAATCACTCAGCATTACGTAAATATCACAATGAAATTAAGGTTAATTTAACGGTTATCATTTCGTAAAATAAACCTCTATTCCCTAGTATTATATACCGTAAGATATGAAAAATTCATTTAACCGAGCTGGACATAGTGGTGGAGTGGACATTACCGAAGGATTGGTACAAACTACCGATCCGAATGGTTTGCTTAGCTTGCCCCTAAAGTCGTGAAAACACAACCTATCCGCACGGACTACCGGGTGAATACACGGCGCAATCGGCAATGGATGGATTGCATCACCTAAAGACCATTCAATTTTGACATTTCTGTGACAGTCGTCACATTACAGCATATTCCCACTTAGCAAGGAAGGGGTTTTATAAAAAATAACCAAATTTCGAATGGCACAATATCTTCACAGATCGCGTATGCTTAAGAATTTTTTGGAGCAGGAAGCTTTTGTGTTCCGTAACTGTTTCAGCTGACTTCTATCGATAAAAGGTAAATCAGAGAAATTTTGTGGTGGTTAAGGCAATTGACTTGCGCGCTTAGTTTTATGCGTTCGAATCCCCCCATTGCGTAAGAAATTTTTAATGAATTATAAACGTTGTAACTTACAAATACCGATTAATCATAAGTATATCCGAAATCAAATATAATAATTAGGGTGAAAATGGGTAATGCCGGTCAGCAGGTAATTCCGGTCATTACAATTTCACTCATATTACTTCGTTCCCGCACAAGCACTCATGCAAAGCGGGTTGCGAGACTATACCCCACGCCTCGGCACTGACCATCGCTCAATTCCCAGGACACGTTTAGGATGGACACACGTCTATCGTTTTCGCTCCAAATTGATGTAAATTTTCGTCGTCAGATAACAAGAGGTGAGCATTTGTTTTATTATGTTTCTTACATTGTTATTTATCATTTTTCTAGTCTAATTATCAAGCAATCCAAATAGTCGTAGTTTTTGAACTTTCATCAACAGGCTTCTAACCTAAAAATGTTTTTACGGAAATATTCCTAGGCGGGTAATGCCGGTCAAACTGACCGGTATTATCGCAAGTAAAATTAGTAAATATTCAGTTTTTTTGTTTATTTTAATTTTTTTATTATTTCAGAATGTCCAAAACACGAAGGAAACCACATTCAAAGGCATCTTCGTCGTCAGCCAACAAGAGGTGAGCCGTTAAAGTAATCTTAGATTTTGAACTTGCCTCAACAGGCTTCTAACCTAAAAATATTTTTACGGAAATGTTTCTAGGCGGCCAATTCCGGTCAAACAGACCGTTGTTATCTGCAACTAAAATTAGTACATAGTCAGTTTTTTTTCTTATTTTAGTTTTTGTTTATTATTTCAGAATGTCTAAAACATGAAGCAAAGGACGTTCAAAGGCATCACGGAGCCAAGATCAGTTACATAAGGCTTTTAAACTAGTGAATGAAGGGAAACCGATTAGAGAAGCAGCTCGATCTACTGGCGTGCCATTTTTAACGCTTCAAGAAAGACTGAAGAAACAGAACCGTGATAGCCCACAGCTGGGAAGAAATCCAATCTTTACAAGGGAACAAGAAGATGAAATGGCTTCCCAGGTTAAGTTCCTAGCAAAAATATTTTATGGCTGCACTTCACTTCAGATTAGGAAAATGGCATATGAATATGCTGTAAAAAATAACATTAGGCATAATTTTAATGAAACTCTTAAATTAGCTGGCAAGGATTGGCTTAAATGATTCATAAAAAGGAATCGTTTGTCTATCAGGAAAGCTGAAGGTACGAGCCTGAATAGAGCCACTGCCTTTAACAAGAATGAAGTTGCTTTATTTTTCAAACTTCTTATAGAGCTAATGGGAAAATATAAGTTTCTGCCACAGAACATATATAATGTAGACGAGACTGGAATCTCTTCAGTTCAAGATCCTGGAAAAGTTGTGACCGAGAAAGGACAGAAACGTGTAGGCTCTATAACTAACGGAGAAAGAGGAAAGACCGTCACGGTTGTATGTGCTGTGAATGCTACTGGAGGGTACGTCCCTCCAATACTAATTTATTCACGTCAGAGACATTCAACTGCATTAGAATCAGATGGGCCGCGTGGAGTTGTCTACCGATGCTTCAAAAATGGGTGGATTAATGAGGATCTATTCGTAGATTAGCTGAAACATTTTGCAGATTTCACCAAACCTTCAGAAAATGAACCCATATTGCTTGTTCTCGACAATCATTGCAGCTACATCTCTTTGGAAGCATATGAATTTTGCAAAAGCAACAACATAGTGATCTTATCATTACCACCACATGGCTCGCATAGAATGCAGCCTCTGGATGTTTCCATCTACGGCCCACTCAAAGCTGCCTACAAACAAGAACCTTTTCATGAAGACTCAATTGGGAAAGAAGATCACACAAAACGATCTTGCCTCACTGTTCAAAAAAGCGTTTCATAAAGTAGCAACCATCCCAAAGGCTGAAGCAGGTTTGTCTGCTACAGGAATATACCCTCTTAACCCGGAAGTGTTTACAGACGAAGCTTTTGTGGGTGCTGAAATTTTAAACAACGACGAAGTTGTAGTTTCAGTAGAAGAAATACGAGACCGAGATAATAAAATCCCGGATGCCCAAATAATATCATTAACTGATCCGAGTGACCCATTAGATCCCGGTCCTTCAACTTCAGGAGTTCATAAAACTACCGCTAAGGATCTTCTACCGATGCCAAAAAAGTCAAGAGACAAAAAGAAATGTGTATCTCGCAAACAGAACGCAACAGTCTTAACGAGTACTCCTGCCAAAGAAGCTCTGATCGAAAAACAAAATAGAAAAATGAAAAAAGAGAAAAAAAAGTATCTTTAATAGTCAGATCCGAAAAAAAGATAACAAGGAAAAGAAAATTAAAATCGAATAATGTAAAAAAGACTAAGAACAGAGAACTTCAAGATAAAGACAAGAGTGATGGTAGTACGTCGGGCTCAGAAACAGAAATTACAGACTAGCGTAAAGATGAAGATATTGATGCTGATGAGGACTGGAGTAATAAATGTATAATCTGTGACGATTATGGACAAAATAACGAACTTTGGTACAGGTGTATGCTATGTGGTCTCTGGGCTCATGCTGATTGCTTCGGGTATGCCTGTCCTGAGAACTATAACTGCGACTTATGCTTGAACAAGGCTTGACCAGTATTACCAACCCAGTGACTGGTATTACTTGCCATGGTGTATAATACCGGTCAAAGACGTATTT